>BEXV01000152.1:160223-172808 GCA_003118195.1 Hemicentrotus pulcherrimus | reverse complement strand
CGACCTTCTCCCTGACCTTCTCATTGACTCTCTACCTGACCTTCTGCCTGACCTTCTGCCTGACATTCTGCCTGACCTTCTGCCTGATCTTCTGCCTGACCTTCTTCCTGACCTTCTGCCTGGTCTTCTCCCTGACCTTCTGCCTGACCTCCCTGACCTTTTTCCTGACCTTCTCCCTGACCTTCTCATTGACTCTCTACCTGACCTTCTGCCTGACCTTCTGCCTGACCTTCTCCTTGACCCTCTCCCTGGCCTTCACCTCGACCTTCTCCCTGACCTTCTCCCTGACCTTCTTCCTGACCTTCTCCCTGACCTTCTCCCTGACCTTCTCCCTGACCCAGACGGCTAATAATGAAATCGTGAAGGGAGAGACAACCATCATAATCCTGGAATTGGAGAAGGAAGACCTGTCAGACGAGTTGGAGAAGATGAAGAAAGAGAAAAAAGTTATATCCTCTTCCAGGCTTCTAAAGGCAGAACCACGGTGCCAATCCCGTCTTGATGGAGATGCAATCACCGCAGCTGAGGAGCAAATTAAGGTAGTGTCCCCTTTGATATTTTCTGATTCTAATTCTTATCTTTGATTTGTATAACTATATCGTGTACAGTATCGTGCATAAGCCTTTTGATAGTTAGCAATGATTTGATGTCATTTTCTTTTAGTATCGATTGCCATTATTGTTGTGTACCTGTACAGTTTTCAGTGCTGTGTGGTAGACTAGTTTTCTTGAACCGTCCACCCTGAAGAAAGATGCGAAATAAATGCATTAAATAAATGAATAAAGAAATAGATGGATTAAGTCAGTATAAGTAGGTAATTGATATAAGTAAAAACGGGAATAAGTAAATAAGCTTTTTTTAAATAAAGCATAATTAACTAAGTACATGAAGTTATTTGGTAGGTAAACAAATAACTAAATAAGTAGGTTAATAATTGAATAAATTCTGTATACATCTCTATAGTTAGTATTTACCTCGGGTGTTATGGTTGGTTGTTATTATTTTTTTTACCTGACTGCCAAGAAAGCATAAATGCTTGTAAGTAAGCAACTAGACGGCCGACGGCTTTAGGTCCTCTCTGAGGAACCTGGTAATAAGGATTAATGCCTTACTAAAGGGCACTAGCGCATCGACTTGGTTTCGAACCCGGGTCACCGGTTTACGAGACCACTGCTCTACCTATTGAGCTATCGCGCCTCCCCATTTTTCCCATTTTTCTGGTTTTTTCTCAGGGCTTGCCATAAGTTCATGCTTCTTGGGTTGTATCCTTTGAATGTAAATGGTTGTGGTGGCCACGTGTTTCTCACGAGAGTGTCCTGAAGGTGGGCAGAACAAATTCGAAAAATCTCTGAAAAAAAAAATAAATCGTGCTCTCGTTTTTTAGATGCGTTTTCAATCCGAAATTGAAAATGATGTACACACGCTGATTGGGAGTGACTAATGCATTAGAAATTTCTTTTTACTTTTTACTTGACAGAGAGATGAAGTGAAGATTTCAAATACATTATTAGCAAGCAAAGGAACAATTTCATCGTTTTGCATGACTCGAGAAAATCCGTGATATTTTTTTTGTTTTGTTGTTGATATGATTTATATTTGTGTTCCATCCAAGATGTTAATTGAAGAGCGAGACAAAGCGATGATAGAGGTTGAGAATCTGAAGAGAGAACTGGAGAACACTCCTGGCACCTCCTTCCAAGTTTCCGTAGCAGATCGTAAATGTGAGATCAGGATGATGGAGAAACAATTGGAGGTAGGAATGATTTATTAAATAATGTTAGGCCTATGATGATAACGATACTATGATAAACTATGAGACATATGTAGTACAATGATCTTTAACAAAATAAACTCTCATAATTATGATAACAATGATAATAATAATGATAATGATTATGATAATAACAAAACAAAATAAAAGAGAGAGAGNAATTGAGCTATCGCGCCTCCCCATTTTTCCCATTTTTCTGGTTTTTTCTCAGGGCTTGCCATAAGTTCATGCTTCTTGGGTTGTATCCTTTGAATGTAAATGGTTGTGGTGGCCACGTGTTTCTCACGAGAGTGTCCTGAAGGTGGGCAGAACAAATTCGAAAAATCTCTGAAAAAAAAAATAAATCGTGCTCTCGTTTTTTAGATGCGTTTTCAATCCGAAATTGAAAATGATGTACACACGCTGATTGGGAGTGACTAATGCATTAGAAATTTCTTTTTACTTTTTACTTGACAGAGAGATGAAGTGAAGATTTCAAATACATTATTAGCAAGCAAAGGAACAATTTCATCGTTTTGCATGACTCGAGAAAATCCGTGATATTTTTTTTGTTTTGTTGTTGATATGATTTATATTTGTGTTCCATCCAAGATGTTAATTGAAGAGCGAGACAAAGCGATGATAGAGGTTGAGAATCTGAAGAGAGAACTGGAGAACACTCCTGGCACCTCCTTCCAAGTTTCCGTAGCAGATCGTAAATGTGAGATCAGGATGATGGAGAAACAATTGGAGGTAGGAATGATTTATTAAATAATGTTAGGCCTATGATGATAACGATACTATGATAAACTATGAGACATATGTAGTACAATGATCTTTAACAAAATAAACTCTCATAATTATGATAACAATGATAATAATAATGATAATGATTATGATAATAACAAAACAAAATAAAAGAGAGAGAGGGAGATAGAGAGAGAGAGAAAGAGAAGGAGGAGGGTAGATTATAGAGAGAAGAGAGTGAAAGGGAATGGAGAGAAAGGAGAAAACAGAGAGGGGTTAGTGTGAGAAGAACCAGAGTGAGAGAGAGAGAGAGAGGATGAATAATTATGGGCACGTTCCCCTAATCAAAATAATGGTGAACTCCTCCCCCCCCCTTAAATAAAAATTAAAAAATGATAATAATAATGTTTTTTCTTCCATCTTTTTCCCATAAAAAAAAATGATGACATACTATAGTACTTGAGTCAGATTCTTTTTTATGATATAGGTTGTAATAAAAGATGGAAATATTTCTAGATCATGTTCTTTCTGTCGATGTCTCCCAATTATACAGGAACTATTTTCTGAAGTGCGATCCATCGCCGGTCTGTCAGAAAATGTGTCGCCGGTGGACTCGGCTCTGAAGCTCAGGGAGGCATGGCATAGGCACGAGAGCCGCTACCAAAAACTGCGAGATAGAGTCGAAGGAATCACCGATAGAAAGAGGGCTGCCTATGCCAATACTCAGGTATAAGATAATTTCACGTTTTAAATATCACTAAAGTTTAAAAACAGGGCTATAGGATATACTGTCGATGTCGATTTGTCATTTGATTCCGTTTTCAATATTTGTATCCAGTGATAAACGTCGATAGAGATTTTGATAATACTATTCTGGATTTAATGCGTATAGATCATCGATTACCCCAGGCATCGGTTGATTGCCAGCACACAATGAATACGCATTCTCCACTTCCTTGGGAGTATTCTAGTCAGGCGCCATTTTACAGACGCTCACAAATAATGCTGGATAAACTACCATGTCTTTAGCCTCTTGTCGACGGCCCTGGTGCTGTTGGGGTCCGTAAATTCTGGCGAGCGAAGCGAGCAAGATACGATGCGCTTGCCAGAATTTACGGATTCCAACAGCGCCAGGGCCATCGACGAAAGGCTACCATGACTTTAGCTTCGTAATCATTTAACACCAGGGAAGAGAGTGGCTATTATGAATGCATGTCTTACCAGAGGACGTTAGTACAAGGCTTGGATTCGAACCCCCAACCTTTGGAGTGAGAACCACTATACCACACAATCCAGTTGGATCTGTCCGGTGGGCACAGTTTGACCTCCAGTTGGATCTGTCCGGCGGGCACAGTTTGACCTCCAGTTGGATCTGTCCGGTGGGCACAGTTTGACCTCCAGTTGGATCTGTCCGGCGGGCACAGTTTGACCTCCAGTTGGATCTGTCCGGCGGGCACAGTTTGACCTCCAGTTGGATCTGTCCGGCGGGCATAGTTTGACCTCCAGTTGGATCTGTCCGGCGGGCACAGTTTGACCTCCAGTTGGATCTGTCCGGCGGGCACAGTTTGCCGCCAGTGTTCTTTCGCCGACACTCTCCCAATGCTCCCAACAAGAAAACATGATTTTTCTTTTCTTCTCAAATGGTTACCTCGGGGTTACCTCAGCTGCACCGAAAAAAAGAGTTAATTATAGGTAACAATGGCGTTCACAATACGAGATACAGGACGAGAAAAGGAGACAAAAAAGAGAGAAGCTAACAGGCAATGAATTAGAGATACGTGGAAAGAATGGCTGTTATAGTCACTCTTCATTATAATCAATGTACACATTTCTTTTATCGTAAACATTTACATGTAATTATATATCTGTAAGGCGTTTAGACTCATCGTTGATGTATTAAACGCTATATAAAATATATGTTATTGATTTAAACAGAAATAGTTCCAGCATTTTCTCTAATATGTTATCAACCTGTTACGCATGTGAACGATAAAGCTTTTGAGGGAGGCCATCGAAAAGCTTCTGGAAGTCAAACCAGGCACGATGGAGATCTCCGACCTCGTCGAGAAGATACAAGACATCGAACATTTCTACACACTCAAGATCGACAACATCAATGCCAAACTCGAAGCTAAACAGCAGGTAAGCATACATGGTTTGATTTATTATGAGATTTCACTGTAGAGCGGAGGGGACTTTGGAGGGAAGGTGGAGACGGATGATGAAGGGGGGTTGCTGATGATGGTGATGATGATGATGATGATGATGATGATGGTGATGATGATGTTGATGATGATGATGATGATGGTGCTGATGATGATGATGGTGATGATGGTGATGATGGTGATGATGATGGTGATGATGATGATGATGATGATGGTGTTGATGATGATGATGATGGTGATGATAATGATGATGGTGATGATGATGGTGATGATGGTGATGATGATGGTGCTGATGATGATGATGATGATGTTGATGATGATGTTGATGATGATGATGATGATGATGATGCTAATGATGTTGATGATGATGTTGATGATGATGATGATGGTGCTGATGATGACGATGGTGATGATGGTGATGATGGTGATGATGATGATGATGATGTTGATGATGATGTTGATGATGATGATGATGATGATGATGATGATCAGTGAATATGGTGATGATGATAGTGACGAAATAACTTTTTTTTCTTCTATATAGTAATATTGTTATATTTGTTCTTTAAATGCTTATTCGTTTACCTGTCTCTTTAACAGTCTTTCAAAGAAAAGCTTCAGAAAATTCGAGACATTTGCCGGGTAAGTTTATGGTTGTCGATTGGCACAACAATGCTGTGCCCATTGTCATGATTATACAAGATAAAAGGATGTTAACAATAATGTCTTATAATTTAACATTATCACGTATACTTGATCGATGAAATTAATCATTTCATCTAGAGCAATTTAGAATGCTATTCTTGATAAATGATTTTAAAAATTAGCAGATCATGGCATATCCATCATTCTATAAGATGGGCCATTGCATGGAATGACAAAATGTATTGCATGGAATGATAAAATCCGCAAGTACATAAAATGTTAGGTTACCTGGATTAAATAAAAATTTGCTCAAATGGTTTGCTTCTTTTAAATTCACCAAGAGGTAGTTTATTTGATACCCTTTTTATGGTACGAAAACGCCGTCTCTGAATATTATCACTTGATCATGCATGAAATTTGTGTAATCATGATGTATCATTATGACGTCAATGTTACATGGATTTTTAATTACACCAGGCTTCAGCTACGGAAATGGAAATCAAATTCAAGAAGAAAACCAAAATCCCAGAATTTCTTGCTCTATTCAGGAGCGTATGGAACAAACATCAGGGACTATTGACGTTATTAGACAAGAAACTCCTTGAAAGTGATTGCAGAATTGAAGTAGGTTATTCTCCTCCTTCTCCTTCTACCTTTTCATCTTTTTCCTATTCTTCTTCGTCTTCTACTTTTCATCTTATTTTTTCCTCTTGTTCTCCTCCTTCTTCTTTTTCTTAATCTTCTTCTCCTTTTCCTTCCTATTGAAGAGAAAGAAATCTTCTTCATCGTTTTCTTTTTCTTCTTCTTCCTCTTTTTTTTCTTCCTCTTTTTCTTCATCATTCTATTATTATAATTATTCGTCTTTTTCTTCTTCTTCTTCTTCTTGATTTAGATATCTGTCAAAGATTACATAGAAATGGTGGCGGCGTAACATCTTTAAGATCTGTGCATAATATACACCAAATATATAAATATATATTTGGTGTATATCTTACAGTGAATAATAAATATATACATACATTAATTATATTGTTTTTATAGATATCATGCGCGATATGTTTCCATTATCGAAAAAACGGTTGTTGTTGTTGTTGTTGTTGTCGTTGTTGTTGTTGTTTTTTGTTGTTGGTGGTGGTGGTGGTTTAGTTGTTATTGTTGTCGTTGTTCATATTAATTTCGTCACATTGGATGGCACTTTCAGAAAAGTCAATGTTCAATGATCTTGTGTCATTGTCTCTCTTATTGTATTTCATTCCCTCCCCTTCATTTCACGTCATTTCCTAAAACTATCTGAGTGTTCTTTCATTCATCTCCCCGTTATCCTTTTGTGTATCTGTTTGATTCGTTCTTTATCACCGTTTATGGTCCTCCTTGTAATTCTTTCCTTCTTTCTATCCAAAGGAGCTAGAGTCCGCCTTAGATCAGATGAAGGAAGAACTGGAACAGACCACAACTTCTAAAGAAATCAAGAAAAAGAAGAAAAGACTTCTCAGGACGATCATTAATACGATGGTACCTAAACAGGTTAAGTACAATAAATGAAAGATAGAGAGAGAGAGAGAGAGAGAGAGAGAGAGAGAGAAAATGGAGAGAGAATGGAGAGAGAGAGAGAGAGAGAGAGAGAGACAGACAGACAGACATAATTTTGTGTTAAAGGTACTAGTATGTCCCATTTGCAGGCCAAAAAATAGGTTAAATTCCAACGGCATTTGAAAGATAATGCTAATTTAGAACTTCCCTAAAAAAGGTGGGTCTTGAAAATTTCTTCAAGTGCGAAAATAACGACTATTAGTTGTCAAATCGACTTAGGAGCTATAGAGCCAATAAGTAATAAATAATAAGTCTTGATTTTCAGACCATTGTACCGTATGGTCATACGTTTTATGCTGCGCAAAGATTCAATTAGTTTAATTTTGGCCATCACAAGAAGTGGGTATTGATGTAGACAAATGTTCTTGTACCCTTTACAGCTCATTTTATGTATGTTACTACCAAAGAAGAAGAAAAAAAAAAAGCCAGTCAGTCACTCAAAAGTGTCTGACAGTGAAGTCTAGCAAGTCAACGGATTTTCTTGCATAATTTGAATATTAGGACACTGCTAACGTTTAAATTTCACAGATAGATGACATATTCATAATTCCTGCAAAGTTTTATAGAATTTGAGGTTGGCTGCAAAAGGAACATAGTACCTTTTAAGGGAGATAGATGCAGTGATTGAGTGAATAGTGGGAAAAGAGAGGGGAGTGTACAAATAAAGAGAAAGAGAGGGGGTGTAGCTGATTTAAACAAAGACCATCTTCTGTCATTTCTTTGGGATATTATCTTCTGATTAGTTGTATCATTTTACTTTAAATTATTTGACATGTAAAACATAATCATCCTGGTTGTTTTTGCCTCTGTTATAGACCTCAGACGAGAAAGTGAATCAAATCAAGGACCAAGCTGATCAGATACGGTAAGAAAACACTTATCAACTCATATTAAAGAGAAATTAAGGGAAAAACATGAATTTCAATACAGTGAAAAGATGGAGAGAGAGAGAGAGAGAGAGAAAGAGAGAGACAGAGACAGACAATCAGAGGAGATATAGGAAGGGAGATGGTATAGATGATGAGAAAACAAGTCATGAAAAAAAGACATATTATGCACATAAATGCGTAGAAGTTGAAAAGGCATTAAACTTGGAAGAAAGGTGACAGAACTTTATAGATACTGTAATTAAAGAGGAAATTAGATTTCTGGAAATGAGGCAAAGCAATCTATCAGATCAATGTCATACTTAATGGATTAATTATAATGACATAGAATGCTTCTGTTAATATTTCTCCCCGTTTAGCCGTCTGGAGGCCGTTCAAGATTCGAAGTACAGACAAGACCATGAAGTGGTAGCCCTTCATCGAGAGAGTAATGCCATCAGACAAACCAACGATGATCTTCAGAAGAAACAACAATAGCTAGAGGAGGCCGTCATCGACCTCAATCACCGTCTCGATCAGGAGAAACACACCGTCCAAGAACTTCGCCAAATCATCCAAATGTAAGTCAAACTGCTGGTTTTCAGGATAATCGTTCCTTACAAAGTTAGGAAAGCAACGTTACTGATGTATTTTGTGGCTCGTTAGGTGGGAGTACATTGGTAAATTGATAAAGGTTCTTGACTGTCATGAGACACGTCCTGGGACCCGTTTCACAAAACTTGTCATCAGTGACAAATTACAGTTTTTGTTATAAGCTACTGAACTCCTTGCTTCTGACTGGTTATCAGCAGATATGTCACTGCTGTTTGTCATTTATCATTAAAAAAGGCTTTGTGAAACACCCCCTGGTGTGATCCATGCTCTATGCTTATACAAGTGGACGAATTGTTTGTTTTGTTTTGTTTTCTTCTTCAAGTTCATACAAGGTATATGCATAGATGAGTTACCAGTAATTGCTGGCCTCCAAGGGAGATCAGTAAGTATCAATACTGATGTGGGTAGATAACACTGATTAATTATCATTTCATTATTATTCTCATTTTCCCTCTATAAACACGCTTCATTGTGGACAGTTTAGAGGACGGTAATCGTCCTGGTCCTGAACAGGATCCACAACACCACATTGAACAGCACATGTCCGATGAGGTATGTACTCAGATAACCTATTCCTTTCTTAATCTTTTATCATTGTGTATGGCACGTGTTTTGCCTTCCACTCAGGGCGGATTCAACTTGGGGCACACACCCCCCCCCCCTCTCCTCCTCACCCTCCCTACTCAAATTCATTCTGGCACACCTTCGGTACGCGAAAAGTTACCTCGTATAATGTTCCCCTTAAACCTTTGGACCCCCAGAAGGCATTTTGTCAGAGAAATTTTGAATTGTAGGGGTCTGTCTACATCCAAATTTTATGAAAAACAATTCTTTTACATCTCGTCTCCTTCTCTCACTCATTTTTTGTTGTTGTCCATTTACACCGTTCAAATAATAGCGTTCTCTTTCCATGTTGAAGATCTAAAACAGATAGCATGTAGAGGTGTCGCACTAGGGGTGTCGTCGTCGAGTGTATACCTTAACCGGACTGTCGATCACAGGTCCGCGGTTCGAGTCCCGCCGCGGTACAAATGTCCTTTGGCAATACATTGATCTACATTTGCCACACTCAACCCAGGGGATTTAAAGGGTACCTGACAGGAATTAATTTCTTGAAATGAAATGCTAGAGCGACGTAATGGCAGCCATGCTGAAGCCTGGGTAATAATCGGGACAGCCTCGAGTGTCAAGTCTGACATATACGAGTGTTATACAAGAACCCAATAATATTATTATTTTACCACTCTTTAATCATTTATAAGTGTATAATATAATATTAGTCATTTATCTTGTTCCACAATATGTTTTGTCACTGTTTTTAAAGCATTAATGAGATTTACATAATCACTTTCTTTTCAAATTATTCTTTGCATATCTCTCTCACTCTCTTTCTCTTTCTTTTTCTCTCTCTCTCTCCCTCTCTCTCTCTTTCTCTCTCTCTCTCTCTCTCTCTCTATCCCTTACTCTATCTCTCTTTCTTTCGTCATTTCAGCAATTAGTTTGACAGCACCAAGGGTCCTCCATCTACCTTCAAGCAATACCTCTTCCTCGGATTTAAATATGATTTAACATAAAGATATAACTAGAAAATTAATGTCTTATATACTAGCTATAGAATTATGTGCAGCAAGATGATATTACATGATGACGTTCGAATTAATAAATCAAAATCAAGGTTATATTGCTAAAATATTGTGGAAACTTATCTGTCATGCAAGGTCTTGCTGTTATGAATGTATGATTGGAAGCAGATGAGCCTTGACGTTTGGAATGGAGTTTTAAAAAAGTATCATTTAAGAAAATATGTTTATGAATGGATTGGTATCTAAAATGATTTATGGCAGTTTTTGAGAGGTCAAGGTGTTAAAGCTATCACTGGGATTTTGTAAAATCAGTTCAGAATTTCAAACGGAGTTGCGAAAAATTGATGGCTGTATTCTTTAATTCCACTCAATACCAAATCCTGATCTCGCGTACATAGCCCTCTGTTGTCGGTTTCGGGGAGTTAGTTAACCGTTGACAGGAAGCGACCCCCCCCCCCTCTCCCCCACGGGGTCTGTAATCAAAAAAGTATATGATACTTGACTTGAATAGATGTAGTAAATTGTTAGACTGGTTCCTGTCAAACTGTTGAATCTTCTTGAATGTATAGTCAGAGAGATAGAGAAGTAACATATAAAGAAAGAAGAAGAAGCCAATATGAGTAGAATCGAGGAGGAGGAGGAGGAGGAGGAGGAGAAAATGATGAATACGCTGTTGACCATAAAGTTGGAATAATTTTTCTTACCCCTTTCTATTAATGATTGTGAACATATGATTTATTCTTTGTACATAAAGCTAATACTTTATAAGCACTGAATTTATCAATCTAAAGAGTCATACAGATTAATTATCAAGTTTTGAGATATTGATGATGATGATAGATTTGCAGAGAGAGAGAGAGAGAGAGAGAGAGAGAGACGAACATGACGTAGGTAGAGCAAGAATAGAGACATTGACATAGACCAACAAGAGGAAGAGGGAAAAGTATATAAAAAAAAAATAGGGAAGAAGATGGAAATCAAAATTATATTCGTACACAATACTAAATTGAAAAGGGTACATGGAAAATATTATGTAAATGTGTAAGATCTAACCTTTCATTATATAGATCTCCCTCTCCACGCCTCCTCCTAATATTATTCTTTACCCCCTTCTCCCTATTCCCCTCTGTCTGTCTCTCTCTCCCCCCTCTCTCTCTCTCTCTCTCTCTCCCTCTCTCTCTCTCTCTCTCTCCCTCTCTCTCATCAGTATCACTCTTTGTCTTTCATTAGGTGTCTACATTTCTTTCGATACCCCTATATGTTTCTATAATTATCTCTTTAAATATTTCACCTCAGTTAATTTGCCCTTCATCATTTCTCTTGTATAAATCCTGAATAACATCAACTAAGCGTCCTACAAACAGTTATGATTGCTTTAGTACTCATCTAAAACCCTCTTTGTGTTGTTTGATTTTATTTATAAAATAAATATAACCATGAGATGAATATCAACAGTTTTAATGCAATGCATATAAGTTGACATCCTTTGAGGAAGTAGCACCACCTTTAATGCAAACACATTTAAAAATGCCTTTATAAAGTACACCATTGTCTGCCAAATGGCTCGCAAAGGTTTTTGAAATCACAGTACAGATAAATGATTCTAAAATGATGTGGATTTCACCTGTCGTTAATATTGCCTCCCTTTTTTTTATTCGAATGGTAAAAAGAAGAGGAATTGCGAGTCTGAGATGAAAACTTATTCGTAATGTTTACAGATGAGCTTAATATTGTCTATTAATACACATGTATACGTGTCGTAATTTTTGTGAGATTCAATCAATCACAAAGCTTGGAGATAATAGTTCTACTACTATCGTAGTCCGTTTAAGAAATACATGTACGACTCGTGGGAAATCAATAACGTTGGAATGATTAAGAAAACTAGGACTTTCTTAACAATCCTAAAGGTAAATACGTGCAGCTAAACACTGTCAATAAAACACAGTAATAAGAAAAGAAAATTGAGAATTAAAAGTGGTAAAAAGCATGAAGTTAGTGGATCCACAAAACAAGGTTCTTTGCAAATGCTTATTACTTAACTACCTGAAAATGTATAGATTGTGCAGTAAGATAAATCGTTTTCAAATTATATGCTGTGTGATGGAGCAAAGACTACTCGTCAATGATTTCGTAGTTTTTTAAACTTGGGTTTGTAATGTCTCATACAATGATATACAAAGGATCTTTTCAGCCTACCGCTGTCGATATATTTATTTCTTATAAAATAAAAACAACAAAATAAACAAGACTTTTATAAATATCGAATTCCTTTGGTTGCACATGTGCAGCTACGTTAGATCAAAAGTGCAGTCATTCAGTTTTTGCAGCTTAAAAAAGAACTGCTTGTACAATAATATACAAATATATATTTAAAAAACAGCTCATGTTACCTTGCAGCTAAAGATACATTTTATTGAAGAATTATCGTACCCTAATTTGGGGATGCTATTATCATGCTTAAAATATGAGTCAGATTTTTCATAGTCATTATCAGAGATTTGTGTGTGCAGGAAAGGCTGAAAGCTCTATTCTTTTTAGAGATATCTTCTGCAAAAATTAACTTGAAGCCGTTATAATGCCGGTCAGTGGTGTACGCAGGATTTTTTCAAGGGGGGGGGGGG
>BEXV01000152.1:128754-138934 GCA_003118195.1 Hemicentrotus pulcherrimus | reverse complement strand
TTTTTTTAATGTCCACTCATACTACTTATTACTGGCAGTTTGGTGCATGGGGTACATGGGGTGAAATCACCCCTAATTTGAGATCTGTTTTGGAGGCTCTGGGGCTTTACCTGACAGTCACGGTCAGACTGACGACCTTTTTTGGCAATGCTTTGGATGGTCTTAATAACAATGAGAGATTATATCTCATGGGTGAAATATTGTGACTAATTCAGGACAGGCTCATATATCTTATTGAACAAACAACGATAAACAATGATTTTATAATATTGATGTAAATTTATTAATACTATCATAAAGAATACATGTTATAACATATAATGTCTGAAACTTTGTTTTTTGATCTGTCGAAAAAACATAATTACAAACACTAATGGATGTATCCACACTCATACCTACAAGATACAAATAACATTCAATAAATCCTTCTCTTTCCCAACCTCTAACCCTTTTCACTGACCCTTTCCTTGAAAGCGACCTCAAAATGGAGGTCATAGACACAGGTCGAAGGTCACCATTGTATAACATAATACACAAAGACAGTCTGCATGAATGATTTTTAAAAAAAAGAGTAAAATACTGATCTTGCTTATAAAATAAATCTGTCTGTAAATGATGAGCGTCAACTACAAAATACATATTCCCACTACAAATAAATAGATGAGCTTTACAAAGAAGGGATACAGGAATTGGCTGGTATTAGAGAAGGAAGATTTGAGATATATACATACAGATACCACTATTAAATGTGGTTCACTTATTAACACTGAAATCAGGAAGGCTTATTCCGAAGATGAATTGGACATTCACTTGACACCCACGACATAACAAAACGAGTCTGCCTAGTTGAATAGTTATCATAATAATCTTACATTATCTTGTTAATCTCGATATATCCATCTCTCTCTCTCTCTTTCTCTCTCTTCTTTTTCTCTCACCCTCTGTTCTCGTAACACGCAATGTAAGAATGCTATCGTTTAAAGTATTTACAAAGATTGCTTTTAAATTGAATTGTTTACACTTTGAAAGCACAGAGTAGAAAACACTTTGCGAGAAAATATACTCAATGGCGCGCTTAGAAAATGACAACCGTACTTATTGTATCGTCAATCTGGAAGCAGTTTGTTGCCGGTTATTATACAACTGGGAAGTTAAATTTATATTCAAATAATTTCATTCTCAATGAATGTACTTCAGAGCATCTGATAAGCATTAATACTCCAGAAGGAAAACTAAGTGCATAGAAATTGTCAGAAAATCAGACATCTCTCCGATAAGGGCCCAATGAAATGTTTGATCGAGGGACTTCCCCCACTTGGATCATACCTAAATTTCATAATCATTTTGTACATGTATTAGGGAAACTTCATTTAGAAAAAAAAATTGAGTTTTAAAAACAAAACAGTGCATGCTTTTTAAAACACAATTGTGTATGGAGACTACTTTAAAAATAGTGTTCAATTTATAACGATATATGAAAATACACAGAACCAATGTTAAGCTTATTCGGCTGTAATTGTCATTTGGAGAAAAAAAAAGGAGAAGAACAAATGTAGATGTTATTCATGTCAGTTTGGAGGTCTATCTAATGATATCATAATAAAAATGAATCCTGTATAAGAAAACTATTCTATTCTGCTTCCAGTTCATATATCAGTCAATATATCAACATTTAAAAAAAATTTTTTCTTTGTTAACATACAAAAATTAGCACAACATAACATAAAATCAAGTAGGACGATATTCAACAAAGCATGATATGAAATCCCTACATAATGGGAAGATGTAAAGAATAATATGAATAAGGTAAACATTTTTTTTTAAATAACATAATATCTAGCTTATAGGAATATCTATTGTAGTTTGTCTATAATCTAGATGGCCACAAGTGTCAAAAAAATGGAATAGCTTTTGGAATATATCTCGGAACTTGTTTGGTCATGAAAACATAATGAAATTACCGGATAAATTATGCCTTGCAATTATGGTAAGTTTATTTCCTTATACAAAACTCAAATATCTTTATTAAACAAACAGTTAAAAAAAAATATCATGTTCACATTTCTTGAGCACTAAAGCAACAGAAAATAAACAGTATTTAGACATCTGCCTACATATCAAATTTCCTCATCTCAAATTCATAAAACAACATCTTTCAAAAAGTCACAAAGGACACAACATACAAAGTTTATCCAAAATTAATAATATACAAAGAATTTTTTTGGAAAGAAATTTAAAATGCATTACTACATTCGTAAAAGTAAAAAGGTTTGGTGGGTTGCAAAAAAAAACAAATAAAAAAAAAACAAACATACTCTCTTCTTCAAAATATAGTGTTTTTAAGCAAAGTTAATATTTCACCTTCCACAATATCATTTTGCTAACATCATGCAGCATATGCTAAGGTCATTCACGAAGACGTTGAACTCTATACAGGACCCTAGGACCAAGGGTCTGTTCAGAGGATCTACAGAGGAACATCACATGCAATAAATAAATTTGATTATTACGAGCTGCTTGGGCTTATATTTGACATTCTGAAGGCGCTTTCCCCACCCGGCATTTCGCGACGCAAATGAGAGATTTGTTGATCGATACAGGCAAGAGGCAGTACGAGAGTGAGGTATTTGCATGAGGAGGGGGGGGGGGGTTGTCAAATTGGCTATCAGTGATATTATTCACGTATGTACACGCATTGTCTACAAGTAAATGAAATAACGAACGGATAGAAGCACACTCTTGAATTTTTACCTCTATATGGTTAGGACGTGTTGTAGAGAACCATTATAAAGTGGCGTCTGCTAAAAAGAGGTTAAAATAGGTAATACACTTTATCTACTGTACGTTATCAATGCATAAGGAAGTATAAGTCAAAGACTATAACACTAAGACAAGTACCTAATATTGGATTAGACAATGCCTTGATATTATAAACAGGTAACATGCTATTTTGTTCTCACTACTTTCGATCATAAATCCTTTAAATATTTTGTACAACAAAAGTGAAGGGATTCAATTACGTGAGTTTTATCGACAGAATGTATACGGCAACTAACATTGCCAGGTTACAAAGAATAGAACAATTTCAGTATATCCAAATGAATTTATTTCATTAAAGTGAACAAAACTTTAATTTCTTACTAATACACAGGTGTGATGAGATTACATCAAAGTCAATTTGAATAGGAATATGGAAACTTTGGATAAGTTGAACAAAATGTTGAGGTTAGCATCTTATTTTTCATCTATCTATCTATCTATCTATCTTCCAACTGAAAGTTTGCAGAGATACAAAATTATACGGATAATAGATATATGATATATATACAAAACCATAACAAAGAGGTTGATTATTCAACGGACTGATTTCATAACAACGAAGTGGAAGGATGAAAGAGACCTACCCCCCCCCCTAAAACAAAGAAGCTGTTTTACTATGACTCCAATATACATGTAGATTAACAATAACATACTACTGTCATATTGTCCAGCTTCTAAAAATGAATACTGCTGGTTGATAAAGCTATATGAACACTTTCTTTCAGAGGCTATGAGAGAAATACATGGTAGAAATAATTGCTGATGAATAAGTATATCATGGCAGACAAACTATAGGTACTGTACGTACACAAGAGGCATTCAATTCAGAAGTCAGACTTGGGTGACAAGGCAACATAGAGGGCTCCTGTATTCTCACATTAACATGGAAAATGATCTTAATGATAATCAGTGAAACAATCAGTTCTTGGCAGTTGGTAATCTTATTTGTAGTTGGCTTGGCACTCAAATAGAAACATTAAAGGCTGGTACAGACTGCCCATAATCTTGCAATGCAGAGCTGCAAGATGGACTGGATATAGACTGAAAGGAGGCGTCTTTCTGAATGAAGATTGCTGGGAAGGGCCGCATTGATGGACCCCCTTCTGAGCGGGGTACCTGAGGTTTTTCACGGAGGATACTTACATGGAAGGTGAACCACAGGAGTGTCACAGAGGGGCATCATTCTGAAGACTGGGTGCAAGCAGGGGTGCACTGGTGTTCCCCTGCTAAGCCTCATAACGAGTTACAAAGGAGTTAATCTAGTTGGAGGATCAACCAGGAAAGCTTTGCAGATGGACATCATTCTGGACATGGACTCCAAGCAGGGGTGCATCAGGGGTACATCGGTGCTACCCTCCTGAGGCCGACAACAAGGTACGCAGTGGATAACTGAGCTGGAAGATTAACTTGACAGGAAACGACAGGGGACCTCATTCTGACATGTAGTTCAAGCAGGGGTGCACGAGTGTTCCCCTCTGTAAAATCCAGTAAGGGGGTCATTCTACAGGGGCAAACTGAGGCGGAAGATCACCCAGAAGCGTTTCATAGGGGTGCATCAATGTTCCTCTTTTAATCCTTGGATTAGAGCTGCTCTACACAGGGAGTGATCATTCTCACTGAGGTGGGTAGATGCCGGATTAAGAGCAAATGTTCAATAAATACTAGTAAATAGATTGCTCTTAATTCAGCGGTCAACCCAATCAAATGTTTTCGTCTCTTGAGCCTGGGATGACCAGGACTACTTTTCGATGAGTTCAAGAAGGGAGAATGATACTGCTTCTCCCTTTGGGTGAGGTTACTTCTTCTCTCCTTTCTGTAATCAAAAATAAATAAAACAAAAGCAAATAATTAGAAAGGAAAACATTGCCTAACATCTGTATCACAAACTTCCTCACGTTTATTTCTGCCCCCCCCCCCTTCTTTTCTTTGCAATTCCCTCTCACCATAAACAAAAGCACAACAGTAACGTAACTAAAATTCCTCTCCAGAGCAATTGTCCATCGAAACATGGTCTGGTTTTAAACATGATGTTAAAGTTCTGGGGTTTCAAGACAATATAGATGCATAAAAAGTACTTATACAAACTTCATGCACTCCTGTTGAAGATTTGTTCAGATACATGAATCATCAAGTCGTGAATACTGATGTTTCCTTTTCTTACCTTTGATTTGTGGAACATATGTGTTAAATCTGAAAGACTTCTTCGGTTCTTTGGTCTAGTGGCACCATCTAAAAGCAAATCATACAAAACTGAGTCAATTACCGCTCAAGGTTGAAAAAAATAAGAAAAACCGCATTCAAAAAGACCAACTGAGAAGTCATTCCATGATGTACATGTACATGTAGCTCACAAAATATGACATTTTCTCTGACCATCTCAAATTGCATTTATATGAAGTTTGAAATATAGAGTAATTTGCGGTTATACCATCATGTCAGGCAGTACTAATTCCTTTCTCTTGAGAACTATAAGCTCAAGAAAGATTACCAACAGTCCTTTTCAGGACTCCCCATTCCTCCCCCTCCTCTCACATGGTGCAACTGTCAGCCTACTGTATATAACACTATTCTATTTATATATTTATCTTTTACTTGTTGTTGATTATTTCTTACCAGACTCTGGTTGAGATGTGACGGAGGAGCTCCGGCGAGGTTTCTCTCCAGCTCCTGTTTTGTCGTACTCCTCCCCCGTCGTCCTCCTCTGGCTTGCTCCTGCTGCGTCGCCCCCTGCAGTCTGCCGCAGCGTCTCTATCTGCTCCCGGGCAAACTCTAGCTCCAGCTCTCGCAATCTGAGGTTCATCTACGGAGGGAAATAAAGGTTCATGTTCCATAAGAATGACTAGAATTTTATTTGTGCAAATAACTCTGGGACCAGAAATATCATAACTAGAGGATAACTTCCCTATGAATGCTGTTTTAATGTTGACATCTATAGAATATTACCTCTCCAATCACCTTTTAGACTCATTTTTTAAATAAAATAGAACTTTGATGCTCATCCCATATATATTATTAAGAGATATTTGAATTTAATTGATATTCGCTTGTCTTACTCATTATATGTATAAGGTGGTAACATAGAGACGAGTACCATAAGTAGTTTACAAATATCTCACAAATCCTTTTTGAGGATGAACAACCTGGAAATGGGATCTATTATAACCATTGTTATTTTAGATGGTGACATACGTCGTCTACCTGCAGAGTGGGATTTACACACTTCTCCTAGATGCCAAACTAAGAAGGAAACTGATTTTCTTTAGACCAACATACCTCTAGCACCTTCACTTTCTTCTCTTTCTCTGCATCGTCCTCCTCATCCTCTTCTTCCTCTTCATCTTCCTCTTCTTCTTCCTCCTCCATCTCTATCCTCTCCAGCTCCTCCCCTAGCAACGCTACCCTCCTCCTGTTCTCCACCTGGGCCCTCTGGAGCTTCTCGTGGGCGTCCTTCTGGGAGCGCTGCATGGCGCGCAGGGCCTTGCTCAGCATGGTGTTCTCCTTGCACTGCTCAGAGAACTTGGTGGAGAGGATGACCCAGTCCCGGTTCATCTGCGACACCACCTCTCTGTAAGGGCATCGAGTAACAGGGTGAAAGGTTACAACCATTCTTTCAAAGAACCAAAGAGCCTTGAAGATACTACAGTCAGACCTGCTTTAGTGACCACCTGTCTACAAATACCACATTCTTTGTTTCCCCTAAAAATGGTTTCTCATTGAAACAAGTACTAAAGCAACCCGTCTACAAAGACCACTTTCTGTGTTTCCCTTAGGTGGTCGCTGTAGACAGGTTTTACTGTATTTGGTTCCTAAAGCAAAGAATTGCACAATTTAATAACATCCAAAGACGAAGTACATTAATCCCTGAAATTATTATGAAAATAAATGATGTTAAGGACATGTAGGATGAAATCAATAATTTTTAAGAATAATAACCATTTAATTTGTATGGTAGTAAAAGGGAATCTTAATTGCAGAGAAATGTAGCATCATAATTAGAGGGATTTCAAAAGGATTCTACTGTACATCATTGTCACCACCCACAATGTTGCTTTCCAAAACATTTGGACTGGTTTTCTTACATATATCCTAAAATATTCAATCATCCTGAAAATGAAATATGATGTAACTTCCAGTATTATGAATTATACAATCAGTCAAGTCACAGTCAAGTCACAGACTTCACTGCCAGATATTATGTCCAACAAAGCAAATACGATATGACAAAATAGGTGTGGTATCAAAAGATGCTGAAATTGTTTTAAAATTGAATATTTTTTAATGAATATAGATATTTCTTTTGATTATTACCTTGCAAAAATTTAAGAAGATATTATAGATCTGAAGCTCAACAAACATAATTCTGAAGGTTGACAAAAAATAAACAGTTGGACTTTCAAATTTTTGTTTTCTCCACTCTTTCCTCACCTGTGTCTCTTCATGATGGTCTCAACGTCCTTTGGATAGGATTCCTGTGACATGCGTTTCTCCTTCTCAAGCTCCTCCTCATAAGCCTTCTTTAATACTGATATTGCTGTGAGGGAAAATAATAACCATAATAATAAATAGCCACATTTCTGGGACCCAAAGCCTTTTTCAAACACAAATTACAAAAATTATTGACAAATCTGCAGATGACCATTCAGAGGCAAGTATTTCACTAGCTTATAACAAAAAATATAATTTATCACTGATGACAAGTTTCGCCTGATGTGCCCATATCCATCTTAAGGAATGCTTACAGTGCCTAACATAAACCAAAAAGAAAGAGAAGATGCAAAACTAGCCTATTTTTGTTTGTTAGTTTTACATCAATCTCTCCAATAGCTCATTCACTCATTTTTTTAAAAATCACAAAAGGGTGGGTAGTTAACATGTATGATTTGCTGTATTAAAAATTCCCCCGTAATGCCCTTTTGCTAGACACAGAAGCAATTTTCTCTGAATCAATCCATAGCTGTGCAACAGAGGACACTTCCAATTAAGATCGCAACGTTTTGATCAAGACCTCCTATGGAAAACAGCTGGTATGGAACCCTCGGACCCGTTTCACAAAGCCTTTTTTTCAATGACAAATGACAAAAATCAGTGACAAATCTGCCTATAACCAATCAGAAGCAAGGATTTCAGTAGCCTATAACAACAATTGTCATTTGTCATTGATGACAAGTTTTGTGAAATGGGACCCTGGGTTCAGAATTCATTCCCCTTTGGCCCTAAACAGATGAAATGAAATCAAGATGAAGATGGATGTGATGAGAAACTTACCAGTGGTGACGGACACGTCTTCCTTCTCCTTCTCCAGCCTCATCTCTGCTTCCTTGTCCTCCATCTCCTTCCGATGCTTCCTCTCTATCTCCTCCACCATCTGGTCGTGGTTCCTCTGCTGTGCCTGAAGCAGCTCCTCGTTCAGCTGGTCCTGTAGTAGAAGAAGGAGGAGGAGTAGCAGGCATGATTAGATTTATACTAAGTCAGACTTGTTTGTTTTGTTTTTTTGAATGAGAGTCTGCAGTCAGTAGTATGGGCAAAAAGCAGCATGGACAAAATTCATAGATGTATATCACTGGGGTCGGTGACATAAAGACGTAAATCCATTTTGAGAAAAAGTGGTTTATGTGTCACTTAGCACTTGGGCCTGAAGGAGTTAAGTATATGTTTCACTAGCCATTGACTTCAATGGTGTGTTGGGTGGAGTTAAGTCTTTGGTGTTTCCTGGAAAGCCCACATTTTTCTGAATATGCTGATATCAAATACTCATTTTGGCAAAATATAGAGTTACGTCTTTGTGTCACTGAACCCTCGATATGTTCTCCAGAGGGCCAGAAGGGGTTTATCTCAAATTTCTTTCATACGATAGATAACCTTATAGTTCCCAGCAGACATTTTCATTTGGGCCTCTGGTAATTTAAGGATGAAACCTTTCACCTATGTATTATACATGTACACCAGGGGGGTGTTTCACAAAGATCCTAAGTCGAACTAAACTCTAAGTTGGACTTAAAAATTATGAAAAGCCATTAGAAAATATGAATAATTTGAATAAACAATTAATGCCTTTCAAAATAACATTTACAAATATTTTCAAAGATGCTATCATCAAGGAGATTTCATGTTCTGGACGTGGAATTTATAAAAAGTGTAAAATACTCAAATTTCTGCTTTTGAATATATTTCATTTTAAGACTCCAATAGCTGTCCATAATTTTTAAGTCCAACTTAGAGTTAAGTTCTACTTAGGATCTTTGTGAAACACCCCCCTGGACAATCATGATCAGAAATGGCTTATATTACATCAATATACCCATAATGGCTCGAAATCTCATACACATTTTGAGTTGGGTATTCCCCTATTTTTTTCCCTCCACAATGAAATGACAGAGCTATAATGAACATTCATGTCGACGTGGTTAAAGCAAATATTTGTATTTCTCAAGCAAAACATGAATTTCTGTGAAACAAATAAAATTTCAATATCAATCTCTGGACATCAAAATGATGTTTATGTATTTTACAACTAGCAAATAGCTCGAAATTTAGATTTTCTATGAAGTGAGCCTGATCTATGCATAGAAAAGAAAAAGCTGACATAAACAGATCCAGTGATGATAACATTTAGGAACTCTACCACACTGGTTGAAGCCCATACTACTTTGAAGCCACAGATTTGAGAACTAATGAACATGTACACTAACAGTGAAAACAGGTTTGAGTACTAGAAAGAAAATGTCCTTCTAGTTCCAAACAAATGGTTTACGATAATTTTTTACCAAAATGATTGAAGCCCAAACTACTTTAAAGCACAGATTCCAGAACTACATGAGTACATACAATGTAAAACAAGTTTGAGTACTAGAAAGATAATGTCCTTCTAGTTTCAAAACAAATGGTTTGGAGTAATTCTCTGCGATTGTAGGTCGTGATACAATTACAAGTTTATACACATGTACTTCATATCATACCTGATCAACTTAAAAATAAACAAATTTTATTTTGTAAAACTCCACATCTTATCGATACATGTACCTTAAGAGTATTGTTGAATGATATAATCACGTAGTTAGGTGCAAGCCAAATTGATCATTCAAACAGAGCACAAGAATGTCATTGTTGTTATTGTTATTTTCTGATTAAAAACGAACCGTATTAAAAGAAGCACAGTTGGTACATTTCATATACAGTGTACTGTATATCAGTTAATATCATAGTACTCTTCCCAACTTATTGTGCAGAAAGGTGGCCTAATGGCCATCATGTAGATGGTAACATGATTATAAACAGTAAGGACTTTATATCCTTGTTTTCCTAATGTTTCTGTAACAATTGCGGGGGAATCTTTGGACCGTGGGGAGGGGGGGGGGGGGGG
>BEXV01000152.1:102554-118488 GCA_003118195.1 Hemicentrotus pulcherrimus | reverse complement strand
CCCCCCCCCCCCCCCCCCCTTGGTGTCAGTTTGAAATGACATAACAGCTTTTCACAATACAGTTCATACAGAGTTTTCCTTAGTCATTCAAATGAAATGGAAATACAAAATATGAAATGGAAATTTATGGTATCTAATGATGCTCACACTGAAAATAATACATGATGAATGTTAACAGCCTCAGGATATAAACAAGACTGCCCTTCGGGATTTACATATACATACATTTGCAAAGGGCAGATGCTATATATTCTATTGTGCTGCAGAGCTCCTTAATGTGCTTAAATCTACAACATAAAGTTAAATGAAAAGATGTGTTTTCAGTTTTGGTTTAAAATTACTTGACAATGGTGATTTCCTAATTTCTGATGGTAAGTTATTCCACAGCATGTTGGGCCTGTGCATGCAAATCCTAGATTTCCCATTGTTACTTTTGATATTTGACCAGCAGGTGTATCGCAGACAAATGACAGACATTTTGACCCAGTGACCCGTTTTGACCATAGGAAGACATGTATCTTGAATGTCCCCTCAAGGGTCTTACTCACTCAGTGCACTCCATCGATTAAAACTATTCAACAAATTACAATATGACCTACATGTGGCAAACATTGCTAAACCAGGATTCAAGACATGTCATCACTGTTTTCATTATCAAATTTGTGCGTACAGGAACACCATATTAAATGTATCATGAATTAATACAAGGAAATGTATTCTTGGGGCAAAACCAATTTACCCCCCAAAGCTCCTACTACAGATCCTTAACATTTATCATAAACCTAAAGATTAATGAGAAGTTTGATATTATCTTGGTGGCCTTATATACACATACACTACGAAAAGCATAATTTCAAGCATAATTCTAGACAGTATAAAGTTTATATTTCCCCTTGGGTGTACATGTACATGTTTATCAACTTAAAAATTGAGAATGTATTTGCAATTTGACTTTACCTGACTGACTGAGGGAGCCATTCTACTGTAAGTATAATTCAATACTTTCACAGAGTACTTCAAAAATACCACAAGAAGTTTTAAGAGCAAAATACAAACGACATAGCCTAGTTTTGCCAATTCACAGATCAGAATGACCAAGACGCCATGCAAGAGTATGGAAGCCTGAAGTAAATCCATGTTTATGACATCATGTGCATTGTAATGCCGGGATCCTATTCTACTCAAGTGAAACCAAGGGTACGTTCCGGAAACGTGATATCGTGTACTACCAGCAACATAGAGCAAGATCGACGAGGACAGACTTAAGAGCGTGTCAAGTACAGGTAAGAATGAATATGATTTATGTTTGTTCGATTGTGAATAAACAAAGACGAGACGACCTTTGAATGTTTTGTTTTGTGTTACTCTAAAGGCTGGAGAGTATTGGGAGGATTGCTTGAAGAGGGAGAAAGGTGAAGTTTATTTGCACTGCTTTCAAGAAAATTACCGAAGCGGGGAGAATACTGAATACATGGGCTTGGTGTAGACAAGGAAAGATATGGTAACGTCAAAAAAGGGGAAAGGGAGAGACAAAAGTGTAGGCACATGTGCACGAATTGTACAAAAACAGAAAGGGATTGAGAGAGGGAGAATCACTTCAAATTTGAAGAGACACAAAAATGGAAAGCCAACATACACTCAGAGAGATCGAAAGATGGAGAGAGTGTGTGAGGGGGAAAGAGGGGGATTTAAAGAGAGATTGGGAGAGTGAGAGAGAGAGAGAGAAAAAAGAGAGAGAGAGAGAGAGAGAGAGAGAGAGAAATAGAGAACAGAGTGTACAAAACAGGTTACAATACAACCACTGTAACTAACCAGACAAAAGAGAGCAAGCCAAAGTTGAAAACTAATCAACCATAAAAACAGAAGAAAAAGGTGTAGATATAGAAAAGATATGTAAAACCTTTGTTTGATGGCTAAAAACTATATAAAATAACAACTTTATAAATCTTTTAAACTTAAAAAAAAAAATCAGATTAAATGTTAGGTTATTAACGTTCACTTTGTTGAAAAGAGATTCAGTTAATAATATTTAATGCAAGAAATCTCATTAGCTTTGCACAAAATAGATAGAAGAAACAAACAAAAAAGACAATGATTTAAAGACAATGATTTACAGGCATCCCTATTTTGACTCTTGCCAAATTTCAAATGAATATATCAAATACAAAATACATGAAACCCCATGAATGAGGGGGAACTGTGCCAATTCTGAATGTGAGTGTGAATCATTAGTGTTTGGTCATTCCAATAGGTCATTTTGAAACTAGTGGAAGACATATGCTCCCCTATTTACGTGTACACGCAATACTAGAGATAAAGATGTTGAACTCTATTAAACATGTGTGGTGACATTAATCATAGCTAACATTCATGACTTTGTTGTGGCGAAGTCTTGCCTCACGAATCGCTCTATTGTCCTTCAGACTACAACAATCTACACTTCCTTGAAAGGAAACAGTTTCCCTCTTCTCAGCGGAAGGCAGCCTCCTAGTTCCTCACCCTCTTTTTTTTGGGGGGGGGGGCAGATGTGTGCCGTTCTTGAGTGACAACTCAAAAAGCTATCTTCCTTCCACACTTTTAGATGTTCCACTGTGTTTTTAAAATGGAAAATTTGCCTCTTTTACCAACCATACAAGCTCTGCTGTATGCAAACATGGGAACGCTAACGTAACCCATTGGATACTGAATGATCCTATTCTTATTCAGTCAAACCTGTCTCTAGTGACCGCCAAAAGGAAACACAAAAAGGGGTCTTTGCAGACAGGTGGGCTTTGTGGACAGGTTCCTATGTTTCGATGAGAAACCATTTTCAAGGGAAACAAAAAATGTGCTTGTTGTAGACAGGTGGTCTTTGTAGGCAGGTGGTCACTAAATCAGGTTTGACTGTATATGCCTTTATCACAGTCGCTATCCAATTTAAGTGGAAATCCGGAATAAAATACAAAGAGAACATTTCCTTTACTACAAAAGTACAGCATATGTTCTTGCTTACTAGAAGATGTTCTCCCAACAATTCACATCTTGTTTCTTTTCTAAGGCAGGATGCAGTGATTCGATGTGGAACACATGTTCTTTGATCTTACAAGTCTTTAGTCCTACATCTATTTTCAAATCCATGCTTACATTACTCACCTCAATTTTCTGAATTTGGATGGGAGACTCTGCCCTGAAGGTCCGTTCACTTCTGGTCGATGTCGATGATGTCCTCCTCACAGGTGGCTCCTCTATCCTGAGTTCAGTAGGAGTCGGGGTACTTGGAGGAGTCTCAAACACTTCACTCGACGTCGACGATGACCGACCGTTCACGGAAGACCTGGATGAACTCTTTTGCAGTTTAAAGTCGTCCCCTCGTGATGACCTCCGCGAGCGCCTCTCTTTAGATCGTATCGATCCCTGTCGTTCTTGGAAGGCTGGCTCTCTTTCATGGAAGGCTGGCTCTCTTTCAGTGGGGCTAGAGGTTTCGCTGATTCGACTGTCCAAACTGCTCTTTCGATGCCTGGACGTTAGGTCTATCGTGAGGTTAGACCTTGGGGTGTCTATACAGTCCTGTTTAGGGAGAGGCGTGGGGATGACGTCTGGAGCGGACGTCGGTTGAGGAATAGGCGGAGGCTTCTCCAGCAAGATCAGTGTTGTCTTTTCTTGCGCGACCGGAGCAGCATCAATCTGAACAAGGTTGATGGGTTCCTTCTCCGGGACAACGGGACTTGCTTCTTTCTGGGCGGTCGTGATGGCTTTGTTTATTGCTTGAATCCAGTTGGTGCGGATCTTGCTGGTCATTGCCCCCAAGTGATGGACAGAATTGTTTTCCATCTACAGAGAGGCAAACGGAAGAAAGAAAGAGAGAACATGATGCAATTAATCACGTATCCAGTACGACTGCTCCAATAGCAAGCAGTGCTAAATGATCAGCTTTTGGCAGAGATATGAAAACTTTCAGATCAACTCCATACATGTCCCGTAGTTCTGCTATACACAAAAACTGGAATTGACAAACATACACTACAAATTAATAGATACACATTACTAGCAAACCTAACTGTAATCTGAGCTCGCTGACAGGGATCAGCCTATCTCTGTGGTTCGTTAATAAATAAATGATCAGCTCAGATCATTATTGGATGAAGCTTAATACGCTAGATTTCCTTAAAGCCTCTTGTTACAATGCCGCAAGCTGTCAGCCACTGCTATTCAATTTCCCCCGGGATTAACAAGTTACCGATCATTCTGCGTGTCGGTTAATGGTTTTGTTTACATCATCATATCTAAACGAAAAAGATACTGTTTGAGGCAGGAAGGCGTACGAAATTCAATGGACTTGCATGAATCATGTGGATCCAATGAAACATGATAAGACTACAAGGATAGGGGCATAGAGCAAGTGCAGCGAAGACAGTTGCACCCCTCCCTCGTTAGACCTTCCCCTACCCCTCCTTGAAACCAAACAGTTGCAACCCTCCTACGTTAACCCTTTCCTCTATCTCTTTCCCAACAAGTTCCACCTTCCCTCATTGGACATTCCGCCCATCCCATTTTTCCCAAAACAATAGTTGCATCTACTTTCATATCTTCAGCCCTATCCAATTCCCCTAACCAGACCCATCTATACACAGACTTTGGCCCACCCGGTTCAAGTTGTACACAATATGGCATCTACTACTTTGTTGGGCATGCACAAAACATAAGAATATATGCCATGTTGTGACCCAGTGAAACAAAGTTGACCAAACTCTGTGGATAGATGGCCCTGCCCCTAACCATACAGTTGCGCCCTTCCCCTATTACATCTTCATCCTATTCTTTTCCCTGACCCACACAGTTAAACCTTTTTTTCATTGAGACCTTCCCTGTTATCCCCTCCCTGAATCATTCATCAGTGAAGATAACACAAAGCAAAATGTCAGATGGTCCTTCAAGTCTATAACTTCCATCTGTCTTTCAACCCATGACCTGCTATTGGTTCAACATGTTGGGAGGAAAACCATATTCAATGTGAAACAACAATGCCAAGCATCATTACACAGACTAGAAGGAAATTAATAGGGGAAAGACATGAAACAAGTAGGTCACAATCCTAGACATGTTAATTGTAACTTAACCAGGAGTTGGAGTTCAACATGAAGCATTGGAAGGGTTTCTGTGATAGAGGGTGAGGTTTAGGTTGAAAGAATGCTGCATCTGACTTCTTATGGAAGTATCAAAGATGACACAAAATATTATTTCAGTACCCAAATGAAGAAAATGAGATATCTCAGGTTGTATTATTCATATACCCAAAACAAGAGGATAGTTATTTCAGAATCAAAGATCAATTTTTTCTTAAACATAAAATTGTGACAAGGGGATTTTGGGGCTCTACCAGATACTTAATGTTGGCTGTACTATGCAATCACAGATGGTCTTAAATATTTACGTATCTTTGACCCAACAGGTGTTATAAAGGGGAAAATTTAGTTCAGGATAATATTACCTTTCCCTAGAGTAGACCAATTCATTAGTTCTTAATTAGAACTTGAATTATCAATACCTTTGCAATATCACAGAGAGAGAAAGGGAATCAAAGAGCTTTGTTCCCTGACACAAAGTAATACAGCAGATGGATAACTATATCAGTCTCCCTACAGATCCTATCAATGCCCTGCTAACAAAGAAACAACAAGGTTGGCAACCTGGGGGGTGTTTCACAAAGATCCTTAGTCGAACTTAACTCTAAGTGTGACTTAAAAATTATGGAGAGCCATTAGTAGCCTTAGATTTAAATATATTCAAAAGTGAAAAAACAAGTATTTTAGACTTTTCATAAATTCCACAGCAAGAACAGGAAATCTCCCATGAAAAAAGAAAATATGAATGATTTGAATCAACATTTTATGCCTTTTAAAATAGTTTTTACAAAATATTTTCAGAGATGCTACGGCTTTCCATAATTTTTAAGTCCAACTTAGAGTTAAGTTCAACTTAGGATCTTTGTGAAACACCCCCCAGGGCTTTGTATCACGAAACCCTTGTAACTTCAAGTTCACTGACATCGCATTGAAATGCATGTTAAATCTAAACATGCGTTTCAATAGGTTGTAGGTGAACTTGTGCTTCCTGAAACGCTGCCCTGGCAATAAATAACCTGGAAGCTATTAAACAAGTCTGCTCCAGGATGAAATTTCCTGAGACAAGAGCTGATAACCAATTTTCTTTTTCTTTTTTTTTCAAATGTCTAGTGACATTTCTCGACCCGGAAGCCGCAGTGCAAGATGTATTGTCTCTAAGAACTGGTTTACGATATC
Organism: Hemicentrotus pulcherrimus; assembly: GCA_003118195.1. NCBI lineage: Eukaryota > Metazoa > Echinodermata > Echinoidea > Camarodonta > Strongylocentrotidae > Hemicentrotus > Hemicentrotus pulcherrimus. The sequence goes on along the minus strand of BEXV01000152.1, from coordinate 112,210 downwards.
TGTTTATATCATTCAATTGAAACTTTAATGTTTCAGGAAACACTTTGGGTATGTGAATTGATATCTGGGAGGAAAGTCTCTGTGTTTGAAACTGCTCAAATAATGGATTAAATTCCTGTTGAAGGCCTAATGCTTTGATTCCTTGACAGGGTTTTTCAGGGAGAGGTTGTGGTCGAGTGGATACGTCACCGGGCTGTCAATCACAAGGTCCGCAGTTCGAGTCCCGCCATGGCACCAATGTCCTTTGGCAAGACATTGATCTACATTTGCCACACTCAACCCAGGTGATGTAAATGGGTACCTGGCAGGAATTAATTCCTTGAAATGCTAGAACGCCGTAATGGCCGCCTTGCTAAAGCAAGGGTAATAATCGGGGCAGCGCCAGGAGCGTCACAATGTGACAGAATATATAAGAAGCCACCATTATTATTATTATTCGTTGTAATTTATACACTAAGTGAAGAAAAAAAACACCCCTTGAATTACCAATCCAATCTCCACCTCAGAGATTGTAATGCCTTGATGGGGGCTTGAACCTACGACTTTCACACCACTAGTCAAGAGTTTAAACCAAACCAAACAACCACTACACCTCTTCATTAGTAAACGTTACCCTTCTTCCTTTCTGCTTTGAACAAAAAGAAGAGAAAGAGTATGTATGGCAAAACATTCTTTTTCTTTGCAATTGATTCTTTTGAGATTAGCTTGACCCCTACCTTGACCTGGAAGCCATAGTTTCTGCTGGCGGACGTTTCAGTTGCTTCCTTGCACTGTGCCAAGTCAACAGCTCCGGCCAGATTGCTTGGCTGTAGAGGGGGAGAGGGGGGGGGGAAGAGGAAAGGGGGGATATAAATGACAAAAAAGCAAACAGAGATGAAATTACGATGGGTTAAAATCTTAGTGATGTTCACACGGCATCAACATAGTTTTAAAGTGGAAATTCAATGACGCAATAAAACAATGACACAGGTTCACATGGCACAGAACAAAAGCTCAATGTTTTAAACTACGATCTGGCAAACAGTCCTTGTAACTACAAGCTGGTGAAACCTCGAAATTAATTGCATCCGCATGGCAAATAACTTCAATTAAGGACAGCCATAAGATGACTTGTGGTTTAAAAGTTTAAGTGCGTCTGCAAGGTGCATAACTAGATAACTTTGACGTTTAAAATCATGAGCTAAACTTTAAGTTTACTTCATGCCTTGCGAACCTAGCTTTTGCTAGCTTAACCCTTTTTTTATATTCCATCAGTGTCATTCTCCGACACAGATTAAAAATTTCAGGATTTAATGTCTCTACAGAGAACACAATAAAAACAGGAATATGATCTTGACATGTCTTTGGTTGTGTTTTGAATTGCTTTCATTGCATGTAACACAAAGACATGAAACTTTGATGATGTTTGTTGAAGATATAGAACAAACAGTTGGAAGGCACGAAAAAAGGAACTACCTGTGGGAAATCATATAAGATCACCACTACAATACAATGTATGCTTTAAATATCTAGACTCAGAAACTTGTACAGTTTGTAAACACTGTTTTACAGCTTCGCGCTGAATATATACACTGAGTTCCGAAATAGACCATAAAAACAATCTGATAAAATGTAATGCACTTGCAAATATGATATTCTCTTTGCATTGATTTTGATATCTCATTTACATTAACTGAGACAAGCATGCTTAGTGTCAGTTTATATTTTCAAGCATACATACGTTTTCATCACTTGAATCTTTGAAGTGGCTGAGTTTGTTGTCTCGAAGCACGAACCAGTATTTGTTCCAATCCTAAAGCAAGAGAGAAAAGAAAGCAAAACAACAACAAAGGTAAAGTGTTAATGTTATACCGTTCTCACAAAAAATATGACTTTAATTACTCACACAAACATGTAAATGTAGAAGTGTATGTCATGATATGGAGGTCTTTCAAATCTGTCCTAGTGGAAGAAACTTGATTGCCCCAGTTTCTTTTTATATATTTATGTACACGTGTGTTTGTCTTTCTGTTTCTCACAAAATATATATTTTTTGTATGAATTTTTTTTTCCTGTTATAAGATTCCACTTTGAATTGCATTTACATGTATCCTTATCTTTTACAAAGGAGGCACTTTCCAACACCTTTTCCTATCAAACTTTTAATTTGCCTTCTTGCCTTATATTTGGGTAGTAGGTAGAAACTAAGTATGGTAACAAGGGGGGAAAGAGGAGGGGGAAAAGAGGAGGAGGAGGAGGAGGAAGAAGAGAAAGAAGAAAAAGAAGAAGATGAAGAAGAAAAAGGGAGAGAGAGAGAGGTTAATGTAGGAAGGGAGAGGACATAAGAGATTGGATTGCCTACTACCATTCACCTTGTCATCTGTCTTTGATGTTACAGCTAACCTTGCTATGTTGATATGTTAGGGGCTTTAACAGGGTGATTGAGGTTGTGCAGGGCCAGTGAGGAGCTGTTATGGAGGGCGTGTTTCAGTGACATGTTTACCATAAACACCGATGGTATGTTTTTGTAAAGGTCCCATCTTGTGAGGTTGTTACTGTGAAGAAGTTGTGTTTCAAATTCCTGAGGTTTTCTTACAACTTTGGGGAATGTCAAAGAACTATCAGGGGACTTGTTCTGAAATTTAAAGGGAATATTGAGCACTGTTTAAAACCATAGGCAATGAGTGGCTTCTGATCTTTGCAAAGACCATTTCAATTCAATATTACTCCCATTTAACAACCTTTAAAATGTTTCTCATTGCCTCAATTCGGGGCAGTGCAAACTTAACATTGTTAACTTTAATTTTCTCTGTTTCTTCTTTTTGCAAGTCATTGTCTGCTGTCCACCTTTTTCAAAATTCATTTTCTATATAAAGCCCATTGCCAAGATACAATCTCTGCTTCATTTTAAAAGGAAGACATTATCTCCTTGGTGACTGAAAGAAAACAGAAGACCGTCTTGATATCATGGGAGGAACCTAGACAGAGAGAGGCTAATACAAACATCCTGTAAAGATCTTTAACAACAAACAACAGGACACTACGTAGGTATATCCCAGCCTCTCAGGCGTCTTCTACAGAAACATTCACCTGAAAAAAATCACTTTTTATCTTATAACATTTTTCATTGTTTCATTGATAACTACATAAGATTCGGAGGCTGTTCGTCAAAATATACGAAAGCAAATTTGGCTTACAAGTAGGGCCTAAGATAATTTTGTACAAACTATATTAAAATTCTAATATCATGTGATAGGCTGTTAAACATTCAATACACTCACTTGTATTTGATAGCCTTATAACAATGAACGCCGCCCAGCCGCCCCTCCCACCACATTTGAACTACAACGAAATGCTTCAAAATTCAAAGGTATAAACGGGCTAACCTTGTACATGTACTTATTATAAATATTAAGAATGTGCTATTTATCCCTTTTTTGTACAATGACCATCCCCTCTGTTACCCCTCAACAACATAATGCATTCTTATATGCAAACATTAACCATACATGATATTTCAATATTTCTAGGACACAAGTAATACCGTTATTGTATTTCGCTAATCTAAGGAATACTATTTATCTTTTCTCATATACCCCTCCCCACCCAACCCCAAAAATAATAACACAGCAACTACATGTATGTAGGCGTATATAATCAGATGATGTCATGGTTTTGGGACAAAATCTGGATAACTTGAGCTTGTTTGAACACTAATCTAGCATGTTAATGTCAGACTCCACCTGTCTGAGATATCAGCTTAGTGAAAACCATCCTCCGTCCCTTAGCCAAGGGAGCAATTACGAAGCTGATTTGTTTTGGCTAGCTGTGCAATTAGACCTGTGTCAAATCAACAGGCACTGCAATACAGCCATGACCTGTCTATCCATTCAGAAAAGCATGGATACATTTGTAGGTCTTCTGTTCTTTTCAGGGAAATTAATTGAAATAATTAAATATACCCCTAATAACAATAAGTTTGATGTACTCTCTAAACAGTAAGCTTAATCGATCAACAAGAACAAAAACATTTTGAGATTGAGCAGGAAAGCAAATAAACTGTTTAGTTAAATCATTGAGACTCAATTCTCTAATATTGTTAATGATTCAATTATTAATATTACAAAAACCTAATATCCTTATGTTTTCCCTGTTTTTTTAGAACCAAATACCTCCTTGAAACTGATCCAACTGTCCATTCTTTTACCCAATCTTTTAGTTAATGAAAATTACCCTTCATTTAAATGAAAAAATCATGACAAACTCCTAACCTTGACGGTAATCTCTGCATTGCATGCAAGACATACTTGGCCTTGGTCCTAAAATACTATAGTTAGATTATCTAGCTCATAATGATGATGTTCAAGACAAAAGGAAAATAATTAATTATATAGGCCTTTCTTAAAGGTTTATAGTTTGGTAAGGAGGGGGAGGGATGGGGCAGGAGGCATGAAGGAAATATATGCTGAGTATCTTTTTGATATGTTTGAAAGCGAATTATGTAAATCCACAAAATAGACTGACACTTCACAGAGAGTAAACATGTGCTGTTTTCTTATTTGTGTATTTTTGTGCTCGTTTGTTAGTTTTGGCGACAAAGAAGTTTCATAACATTGCAAAATTCAGAGTTGTGGTTCATTTATTTTGCAGCAAGAAATTTACAGTAATCTAGATAAGAATGTACGAGGAGGGGGAGGGGGATCCAAATAAAGTTAAGTTGTAGACAAATTTAAAGAGTACCTTGAATATCTTAAGTCAACCGCATGATTAATTATCCCACTGGGTTTCTGGGTACCAAATGCCCTGTAATAACTACTAAATTGTACGAGGCACTTCCTACTAATAAACCCATACCGCTACAGAAGAACCTTGGAAAAAGTTTGGAGATCAAAGAAATCCGGGATTAAAAGATACCTTTCAGATCCCTGCCGCCTTTGAGTTTGAGCGTAAATACTGACTTCATGCCTTTTTACACACGAGTAATCTACAGACGCTGGATTAGTGCTTAATCCCCATGTCTAAAGGACTGTCACATGGCAACATGACTAGAACAGGTGACTGATGCCCTGTTCAGACTTCAGGGTTTTTTCTTATTCAAAACTTGTATAAAGAAACGTATGAAAAAAATCGTCATAGAGCAAAGTGGGCATATAGGGGTTGGATAAACACATAGTACAGGAGTGTATATAGAAATATTGTATGAATAACTAGTTTTGGTGATATAAGTCTGTATGACAGCTGGCCAATCATCATTATGCGCTCACGATAAGCCCCGCCCAGTTTTATTTTTGTACAGTACTGCTTTCACATGAGAGCAAGACTACGTTTCTCTATCAAGTTTTCATTGGAAACAATGCTCAAACATGCATTTCACTATGCAACGTTTTTGATATACGTACACTGAGGCTTCAAAGATAATTACTTATCGTACAGCTATACCATGAATTCTGGTAATCTGAATTGGGGGGGGGGGGAAGAGATATGCTTTGAACAGCAACTGGGTCTAGGATAAACGGGAGGTGTAGGATTACCCAATTTACAGAGATATGGGGGACCTCACTAAGTTCTGTAAATGGAGACACTATTTGTGTAACCCAAAGTTTTTCCCCCAGGTTGAAAATATGCCAACATGAAAATGTTTTAAAAGAAAAAAAGCCATTGTTTGAAATGTTCTAAAAATAATAATTTGATGGATTTAGACTTGCAATAACTGTTCAAGAACGCCAAGAAACAGCAATAAAAACAACATAAAAATACTTAAGGAAAATCATCTTTTGTAACATAAATGAAACAGATTACCTAATAAAATGTGCAAACAGTACAACGACCAATAATGTAATCCCATGGCTGTTGAAGCTTTTTAATGGGAAAACAAACTTCAACAGAAACATTTTGCAATCCTTATCCTAAACCTACATGTATATCTTTTGTAAAATAAAGCCCAGTGCAAATGCAAAACGAAAATCATGTATGGAATTGTCTCCATTTTGTTATCATCCGTAGTGTTATTATAATTTACCTCTTGTTCTGAATCTCTCTTCATGAGCCAGCCATTCTTGAGATGCAACAGACCCTACATAGGAGAACATAAGAGAAGGGGAAGAAAACAATATAAAGAGACAGATTAATTGATTGGTTTCAATATAGATTGCTCAATGTAATGTCCATACAAAGAATACAATATAAAAGATAGAAATGTTAATTAATTGATTCAAATTAGTCTGGTCAGTTTAGTAACCACACTAACAGTGAGAAATACATGTTCATCTACAAGCACATATTAAATTACCTTTTTTTTAAAAATAATGTTCTTTACCCAACAAAAATATTTGGAAATATAAATGAGATATTTTGATTACTGCAAGCAGGGAAGATGGAGCTATTGCAGATAGTGTGGAGAAATGAATTTTAAAAAAGAAAACAAAAAAGAAAGGGACGATGAAATAAAAGAGGGGACAGTGTTAACAAAAAACAGGAGATGGTGAGAGAGAAAGAAAGCGGAGAGTAAGAAAGAGAATGAAGTGAGGGAAACGGGAGAGGGAAGAGAGGGAGAGGGAAGAGAGGGAGAGGGAAGAGAGGGAGAAGGGAAAAAGTGACGGGAGACGAAAGAGATAAATGAAGAAAAAGAGAAATAGAGGGGGGAAAAGAGAGAAAGAAAGAGATTTAATATAGAAGCAAATACAGAAACAGAGAGATAAAGAAACAACGAAACAGAGAGAAAGAGCAAGAAAAAGAGAGCGGGAGACAAATTTTGGAGACACGGAGGTGACATGCTAAATCAGGAGGAAAATGGAACGAGAAAGTGGCGGAGGAGCAAAATGAGAACAGAGAGAAGAAAGAGAGAGAGAGAGAATTGAGATGCCATTATAAATCAGAGGGAATATTCATCTCAATTACTGCTGAATAGCTTTTGATGACAAAAACACATGTTGACACAAGGCAGGCCTAGGAGCCCGGAATACATCATCTTCAAGCGAGAGATACTTTGTGCATCATCTCGTAATGACTATAGATAGAGAGCATTGAAGCTTGTGTGTGAATCCCAATATTACAGTATGGTGCATAACTATGGCATATGTCAATTCATCTGTTTTTAACATAATGATGGTCAAGTTTTATAAATGTATACACATTTAAAGCTCCATGAGTGTTAGAATGCATACTGACCACTGATGTCTTAGGATTAACGATTAACCCTTCTAAACTCACAACTTATATTTAATTCTATTACACTTGTGAATAATTGATAGCACCCATGGACGTTCAGAGTCTTTACTAGTTCACATCCCGACAACAAACTTTGATTTCTCATTTCAATGGATATATTTACATTTTTTTTCTCTTGCATCAACCAAAGAAAATGAAAACAAATCCCACCAACACTGGTTTTAAGATCATAATGTTAGACTAACGTACAGGAAAATATCATTCATACAGACAAATCTTGTTGAATCTTCAAAATTAATCAAAGAAACATTAATTGCTGAAAACAATGTGCAAATCATTATTTTTCGTTTTACAATAAAGGGCTTATACATCCATCCTCCAAGCAGGAATGAAGTTTTTCCATGTAACATGGTAGAATCCTCCCAATTACCCTGCAATATTGCCCGGAGATTACGGTATCCTTAAGGACAGGAAGATATTGGAATGACGTCTGGATTCTCAATCACAAACATATCAATCCCAAAATGATTTGACCAGCAGACAGGGTTATCCATAGGTGTGTCTGCACTATCTCGAGATTGCCAAATATCCAGCTATTTTGAACTATCCCGATCGAAAGCTATCCAGCTATTTGCGTCTTCATTAGAACGAAGTAGCAAATTAGCTGGATAGTTGGCAATCTCGAGATAGTGCAGACGGGCCTTATGATACACACACTGTCTGTCCTCGTCTGCGGAAATCGTTAAGCACATTACGGATGCTCCTTTTCTCGATTGCTTCCCCTCCTTCCCCCTCGTCAATTTCAAAGAAGGCAGAGTGCATCGTGGGTAACGCCTCTCAGCGAGGGAGCCTTGGGGGCGTGATGTGTTTACGTATCACGTACATGTGACAAACTGGTGCACGTTGTGTGGGAATTGCAAACAGAGATTTTCACACAAAAAATAACTGATTTTTATCTGCTTTCAAAGATGATGAAGACTGGCAGATTGTAATTCTTACTTGATGACATTCTCTGAGTCATGTTTATTTTTCGGTTAAGAGAAAGAGAAAGGCAGTGACAATCCCAAAATTAACTCTAACGTAAGCAGTATGAAGAGGATCAAGCTAAAGTAAAAACTTGTGGATGTATCACCAGTGTTTCACACATAATCGAGGACAAATCAGCACCCCACATGATTTTGCACCTTGGGATTCCACCTCACAACTGGCATCACATTGGCCTATCCATTTCCAAAAGCATTCATAACTCACTCATGTTAAAATAAAAATACTACATCAATACTTATCCCTTATCAAATATGCAGTTAGGTGCTTAGTTGGACCCCTTTGCTAGTTTGACAACATTTAGAACAACTTTGGAAACAACTTGAGATGGATTCAAATAACAATCATTTCTATTGCTATACTCTTTGGTTGGGACAGATTGAACATAGCTCAACCATAAGTGGGAGGGGCTATACATACTTACATCAGAATATGAAAGCATACACATGTTTGGCCTTTCATCACTTGCAAAGGACTAATCTCCGGTAGACGGTCCAATGTTAGACCACCTCCAAAGATTCTTATTGGGAAGATGTCTTCAAACTTACTTGAAAAGGCTATAGTCGTGCTTACCTTCTTCTTCGCAACTACTACATTCAGGAGGTGAAGCTCGTGCAGGCATCCATAGCACGAGTGGTCATGGCGACCCTTCAACAGATACCCATCGCACATCTTCTACGAATTCTTTAAATCCCTCGTACGTAGGAATATCCTACTACATGTAGATGGCAATGTTCCAGTGGCCCACCTACCAACTTGGAAACGTGTCCTATGTATGTTGTTATCCTCTAGGGCTCTTTCAGAAGAAATGGCCCTGTAAACCCTGGGCACAATCTCTTTCCCTCACAACTCTCTCTCTCTCTCTTTCTGTCCCTCTCTCATGCTCTCACTCCCTCCCCCTCTCTCTCTCTCTCTCTCTCTCTCTCACTTAACAACAACAAGTTCAATGTTACAGCATCTGGCAATGTCATAACTTCCACTGCTGGGGAGATGGAAATGTGTTTGTGCAGCACTTTCCACCCCCTTGAACTGTATTAGTATTTTTAAACTCCAGCCTATGGAGACTGGGTGGTTCCTAACATGAGTCAAAGAATTTAGTAATCAATGGTTTTAGATCGAGGAGGGTAGATGAAATGTTGACTGAAAGAGAAAGAACAAATAAGAGAAATACCTACCGGAAAGGTTTCCGCAATCTCCTTGCGCTTCAAGTCTTCATTGTCTGCGAGGTTGGGATCCGAGCTGCTCCGTTTTAACCTGGGCATACCCTGCACAGATAACAAGGCAAACACAAAAAATTGTTTGAATATCATTAATATATATAATGTCTGCAGAGTGAAAGGATGAAAGAAGATGTCTGTAGGGTAACAAGATGAAAGGAAAAGGGGATGGGAGAGAGAGAGAGAACGAGAGGGAGAGAGAGAGAGAGAGAGAGGGAGGGAGAGAGAGGGAGAGAGAGGGAGAGAGAG
>BEXV01000152.1:74762-95654 GCA_003118195.1 Hemicentrotus pulcherrimus | reverse complement strand
GAAGGGGGGGGGGGTGGTACTATTGCTCCAAAATATTCACCAACATTTAACTGTGGTTCTATTCTATGGCAAGTTCCTTCAAGAACATTAACATTGCCCTTACTTCAATTTCACTACGTAATGTTTTGCAAGTTGACATTCACACAGGTAAAATTAAATAACTTGTCATATCGCCTGCTGAGAGCAAGATGGGCGTCGACTCCTATAATTTTACAAAGAGCTACATGTAGCCTAACATCCTTCTGGCTCTTTGCAGAACAGTCTTCCCTGTCACATCATGCTCACAACACCAACATCCTTTGACAAGACGTTAATCTACATTTTTCACACTCCATCCACCCAGGTGAGGTAAATGGGTACCTGCTAGGAATATTCCTTGAAGTGCACTGTGAGATGATGACGGCAGCAGGAGCTAAAGCTAGGGTTACCATTTCTAAAGCGCTATGGAAGCGCAATAGGGACGTTATATCGTAAAATGTTGTGCGCTATACAAGAATGGATTATTATTCTTATGAGATCCGAAATAGTGTTAGCTCATTATCATTTCACAAAGAGTTAACACCCTTCTGCATCACTCAGGCTATAATCATACTGTAAGGTGTAATAGAGCACAAGCTTTTGGGACATTAAATTTTCACAATTTTACAAGGATAGTTATTTCCACAAAATTAAACTTTTTCAATTCACACAAATTTAGAATTGTGTCCATTTTGACTCACTTATTTATGTGACATGAAAGTTTCCATGTTTTAAAATAAATTATATTGTAGATTTTCTTGTGTGATCAGGGTAAGTTAGGCTGTAATTCAAGAGATGTAGAACCTTGACATATACTTATCAGTTTAATTTTGGGATTGTAGGGTGGGAGGTTCATAAGGGGTTGGCAGGCATTCAAATCATTCAGGCATTAATTGTTAATTTTCCATATTGGGATGTTAAGTAATGGAGTAATACAGATCTAATGACATAGATATGTTGATTGGGATCTTGTAGAACCAATGTGGGGCAGTTATTACACAAAGTTATACCAGGCAGGTTCCTTGAAGTAAAGCCCATCTTTCCCTGAGAGTGGAGCTATCTATCTAGCAGTTTGCAGTCATCACAAACCCTTCCTTGTAAATATCACGGGATCTGAGATTGCTGAGTTTTACGGGGATTCCCCTGAATTAAGTTACTTCATAACTTCCCTAATGCATGGCTTGAGATATCAAAATATGTAATTATGAAATATTAGAGGCACTCTCTGTATTACTGAGAAAGGAAGAGGGAGAGGGGTACACATTTTGATTGTGGGTTATTAGAAAGAGCAGTTTATACATGACACAATTCCCATAGATATGGGGAATATTTTCCTGATGGGCAGATCACATTCCCTGGTGATGAGCTGATGAATTGATAAAGGCCCATTTACTCTCATAGTCATGGCAACAAGTATACTACTTCTTTTTTAAACAGGAATTTTGCCATATTTGGATCAACAGGTAATGGCTAACTGCATCAGCACTGAAAGGGTTAAGTGCCTCTGAGGCCACTGCTTCTAGGGACACTTCCTTACCTCCAGCTCTCCCCTTCCCCAAATTTGATAATGAACAGAAATTGTAACAGAAAAAAGAATTCCCTAAACCCTGCCCCACTTTATTTCTGCCCCCCCCCCTTTTGTAACCCCCTGCTAGAACCACCGTAAACCTTCTGCCATCCCTACTCTATCTCTGAATGTTTAGCTCTTTGCATGTTACATTCCTCTGCCACACCTTTATGAAGATGATACAGTGACAGGTGACATATCTCAATGATACCCCAATCTCCCCCTGCAATGCCGATAATGCGGCGGCGAGACACTGCCCTCTAGTGACATCCATCACCCCAAAATATGAACTGACAGACCGTAACATAGAGGAACATGAGGTGTGAGAAAATATGTCAAAACAGGGCCCCCACATCAAAATACCTATGAACGTGGATAAATGAAGCCCAAAGCGACACAATATAACTATATATACTTTGTAGTTAAGGACCATGCAGATGCACGTACACTGTATGGATCTAAAACTTCAAGTTATCTCATACTTTTAAACACAAGTGATCTTATGGGTATAACTGGGGAGGGGGGGGGGGCTTCACTCAAATGTTGTGCTATGCTGATTAACTTTGAGATTTCACCAGCATGTAGTAAAAATAATTGCTTGCCCAACCTACAGTTTAAAACTTGGAGCAGTTATTTTTTGCATGGCCAATGTTTAAAACTTTGAGGTTTTGCTAATTGGAAGGTTAAAATTACAAACAGAGCTATACGAAAATTGTTTTTGAAGCAGCGCTCCAAACTAACTTTTTCGGAAGGTCTGGACAGAACGTTTTTAAAATCTGTATGAATGAGCCCTAGGAAAAACTTCCAAATTCTTTTTTTTGGGGGGGGGGTCCAAATTTGGATTTTGGGCGCCTACATGTATGTGTCCAGGGCGCTTGTTAATGTCGAGCAATGTAGTAAGTACAGCATCTCCACTATGACTCAGCCTTTGATGCATTATATAATTTTATTTCATTCCATTTCCACAAAACTGGTAAGAACATATACAAATATGTACATTTCATGTAAATATACATCACAAAGTACAGAGAAAAATGAAAGAAGAAGGAAATGGGAACAAAACCAACGGATGGGGGTAACAAAAGCATTGCTTCGAGTCAAGGTTAGACTTGAATTAGATATGGGGCTTAAACTTGGCTTAAAGAGATACCAATAAAAAAAATCATGTGGACAATCTTTGCTCCACCCCCTTTTACACCCTAGATCGTTTTCTATATCTCTTTATAATACATTACAATTCAAGAGGTGTGGCAATACTTAACTGGAACCAGATGTTCCAATTTCATGTCTTAATCCTTTATGAACTCTATGTTAGTACATCTTTTCAAAAATACAGAAGTCTAGGTCATGATGTTTATAAAGGTGTCTTAAACTATTTCATGCCTTTAAGTATGATAAATGCGCATCTCTGTTTTTGAGCTTAGCCTCCAATCCCTTATGAAGATCATGATGAAGATAGCAGCAAAATTCTTTTGAATTTCTTTATCCAAACACTTGTTGCATCTATACATCTTTACTCCAGTACAATTCAAGCCATATCCCTGTACTTTACCATCCCGTGTTGCCAATTATTAAATCATAATCCTTAACAAGTTATTCAAATCTTATTCAACCAAACCTTTTTCATTCATGACATGAACGTATTCATCTTTTGTTGCTCTTGATAGTACATTCTCTCTTATCAATACAATAGTCTAGGAAGTGGTGTTAATAAAGTTTACCTAAACTCTCTCATGCTTTGCTAATGCTAAAGCATATGCATTGCTTTAGGACACCCCCTATGCTCTGTGGAGATTACGAAGATAGCAATCAAAATGTTTTTAAATAATGTCTTTGTCCAAACACTTGTTGCATCTCTATCTCTTGACTCCACCGCAAATAAGATTGTGTTCCTGTACTTTACTGCTCCTAAAGTGCCAATTATCAAATTTTGATTCTGAATTCACTTTTCTACTTCTTCTCTATAACAATCCTTTCTCCAATGATAGAAACCAAAGTATTCATCTTTTCATCGCTGACTTTTTCCAACAAAAGCAATCACTGAAGTCAACGGTGACAAGAAACAGTGAATGAGCAATAAATCATGTCCTCCTGTCAAAATTCAAAGTCATTTGAATTGATTCTTGCATGGAAACATATCCAACAATGCTCAAAGAATGCAAAAGCTGTCCTTATGATCTCTACCAAATACAGAAGATAAACATGTCAGCGTAAGTTCAGAGGTAGATAGTTCATGCATAGCAATCTACTGCTAATCTATTTTGATGACAACTGTGGAGAGATAGTTGACAATGCTGATCAGTTTATATGAATGCGTTTCTAAAATGTATTTTGGAAAGATGAGATCCTAATGAGGCATGGGAAGGTAAGTTGTACAGAGGAAGGACGGAGTGGAAGGTCAAAGAGAGGACTTGAACAGAGCTGGAAAAGGAAAACAGGGGGAAAAACTGAAGATGAAACAGAAGGAGAGAAGGAGAAACAGAAGAAGTCCATGGAATTCCAGAAGAGGCATTAAGAGATGTAATGCCCTTCTGGCTCTTAACAGACTGGCTCTTCACAGTGACAGACAAGAAAGAAAGAAAGAAAGACGTATAAGAGGCAAGGGAGGGGTGTGATTGAAGATAAACAGGCAGGTATCTATAGTATACACAGAGAGACACAGAGAGAGTGACAGAGAGATAGAGAGAGAGTGAGAGACACAGAGAGACAGAGAGAGAGAGAGAGAGAGAGACAGAGGGGCAGACAGAGAGACAGGCAGCAGAGACAGAAAGAGAGACAGCAGACACACACACATACAGACAGAAACAGACAGATAGACAAAAACGAAAATCAATAAATACGAAGAAGAAGAAAAAAGAAAATCATTGGCTGATGGATGTCTGAGCCAAGATAAATTCATATCTACACTCACTTTAAATGCTAATAGAAATCAAACGGTTTTGAAAAGCCAACCTGTTGGCAACTAAATCTTCACTGATCACACCTGTAATACTGGGATTAAGGCTGATGAAACCTTAATGCCTTCTAAAACTTGAATGGCTTAGCTAGTACAGAATATAAATACTTGATTCAGAGTTCTAAATGAACAGCATTATCGCACAGGGTTGACGAGGATTGGAATCAAGATATCAAGTTTTTTAGAGATTATTATTCATGTTTCTTGCAATGAATGAAGATTAACATGAATAATGAATCTAGCTTCTAGTAAATGGATTCCTTCAAAATTCACTATCTGACTGCCTGCAAACGCAGCAAGTCGTGTGCTGAGGGACCCAGCCATCGATGGGGTAGGGGGCGGGCGGGGGCTGGTGTCGTGGAGGAGGGGGTAGCAGGTGGACCGAATGTGAGGAACAATAAAAGGCTAATGATTGATTGGTATTGGTATATATTGATATTGATATTGCTAGACATTGCATCCCAGAATAAACTAAACCTGAATACAAATTATTATTGTAAACAGAGTATGAGATGTATCAATATAATTCCTTGCCTGCCATAAAGCAGAAGGAATATGCTTTCAAAAGATGCATTAATCGCATCAATCCATATACGCTTCACTGAGCAACATTATTTTGATGACTGTTTCATGACTGGGATGCAATGTATATTTATTGATTACTAGAGGTAGTGGGGTGGAGGGGGGTGCACACGTGAAAGTGGGTTATTTCATCTCTTTCTCTTCCTCTGTTTTTCCTCGCTATTTCTTGTCATTCTTTAGGGGAAACATACCAAAACCCTAAAGCATGGGTAGCTTTCACAGACGTTTAAAAGTCCATGCCTTCAGCACCTGGGACAGTCTAGATTCATTACTGACCTATAATGTATAAGGTCCAGGTAGACCCCTACAAGGGAAGGATGAGGACCCTAAAATAGACTTGATCCTCGAACAAGTCAGCCCATGGAGGGTAGAAAGAAAATTCAGAAACCCAAAACCTATGTGCTTCCTGGTCCATTAGAGCAGGAGAGCCTATGAAGCAGGTACTGGATATTGACCCGAGAAGGCATGGTTTCGTTTTAGAAGTGATACAAGAAGGCCTACTGCATTCATACGTGCGGCTTATGAGGGTGGAGCGCAGAGTGAGCAATTCACACTCAACCCAGACCCAAATCAAATGTCTTTTTTACATCAAAGTAGTTACCTTTAATTACATTATGACCATTGCACAAATTTATAACTTCCTACACTTTAGGCGTGTCTGCACTATCTCGAGATTGCCAAATATCCAGCTATTTTGAACTATCCTGATCGAAAGCTATCCAGCTATTTGCGTCTTCACTAGACCGAAGTAGCAAATTAGCTGGATAGTTGGTCGGGATAATATCCCAAGATATCTCGGTCTAGTTTGCGGTTTTCCGTGTTTACTCGAGGTCAGTGGTTGTACTAGCGCACTGAGCAGTATAGATCGCATGTGCGAACCGGAAATCTTTGTGCATGATGGGATCGGGATAATTCACTCCGTACTTCGGTCTAATGAAGACGGTCGTGAACTATCCCTCTAGTTGGGAAATAGAAGGATATTTTGCAAACTAGACCGAAGTTGGGAAATAGAAGGATATTTTGCAAACTAGACCGAGATATCTTGGGATATTATCCCGACCAACTATCCAGCTAATTTGCCACTTCGGTCTAATGAAGACGCAAATAGCTGGATATTTGCGATCGGGATAGTTCAAAATAGCTGGATATTTGGCAATCTCGAGATAGTGAAGACGGGCCTTTTCTGTCCCCCACCCCCTACCATCACATTTATTCCCCTTCAAAATGAACAAGGGAAGGGGGAGGGGTCAGGTGAATGATTAGTGTTACACAATTCCATGGCATGGGAATGCTGACTTCATTCCTGACCGCGGCTTACCCCTCATCTTTTCCTTTCCTTTCTCTTTCCCTACCCCTGAGCAGATTCCCCTGTTTTTCACCTCATCAGGTCAACTCTAAATATGCCTGGAATGTTGAAGGACCCATCAAAAATACCACGCAGAAACAGTACTATGTTTGTAGCATTGTGGGACATAGGGGTCAATGTAATATGCTTACTAATGCACGATGGCTATTATGCCGTCCAAATTAGTTACTTCTTGCCACAACCACTCAAAACACAATACTATATCAAAATTAATTTAGAAAAATTTTGCATCATCATTTGGAATCCCCATCAACGTTAAATATTATTGACATTTCAAATTTGGATCTCTTATGTCGGCGTGGTTTCAGCCATTTACTGAGTAAATTACCTTTCATAATATATTATCTGTCCAATTTGTAATTCATCATGGGTTTAAACTCTAAACTGATGTCAATGTCCATTCATTTTGAATAATGGAAGCCACATAAATGTGAATGAACACTTGAACAATGCAAGAGCTTTTGAAAGCAATTTGTGACTTTCATAACAGTGGCTTGAGTGTAAGAAGACCTCATTACTTTACAAGTATTTGAGAATGGTGTACTTATATTAATTTGAAGGGGGTTGCAGCTTTCACTTCCAAAATGGGTGATACATGTACATGTATGCACAAAATATCGAACAGACTAAAACTCTTGCATTTAACTCGTCCTATTCAACATTTTGTCTAGATCTGCTTCTGCATGCATGCTTTTCATTGTTTGTCTTCTCTCTTTCTCTCTCTCTACATCTGTTTCTATCCTATCTCTCTTCCCCCCTCTGTCTTCTTACTCATTTTCACCCTCCATATCCCTCTCAGCCCCCTTGTTGACGTACACATTGAGCAATCTCCCAAAAACACATTGTAGGAAAACAACATTGAAATATGAATCCAGCAGACGACTTAAACTTAAAGCCCGATTTCAGGGAGCCCGGGTCTCTTATGACTCACACGCAATCAATCAGAAATCCATGATCTGGGATTCTTTGTGTTCCTTCTTGCTTTGTTTATCCTGATCCCATCTTCTTCCTCTTTCCCCCTCTTCGATTTCCCCCCTTAACCTAGGCTGGAGGTGTCATCACAACATGGCTTTGTTATTCCAGAGTTCATTGCCCCGTGGCTGAACTCGGATCATCTGCTTGATGGCTACAACTTGAGGGTGAATCCACAGTGAAAGAGTCTGGATCTGGCGTGCACTTGAAGTTGCACAAAGCAGGTTGAACACCGAGAATTTTATATTTCAGTATTGCTTCAATTTCAAACGCTCTGAATCTGTTGCATAGTGTATGCACAATCTCCTCTGCTTGGGGAGCATCGATTGCTTGTTACCTACAGTGTACAGCCTATACATGTGGGTTTGTTAGATTCACTGGGACACAATGTGAAATAAAAGCTAAATCCCCGTTCCCTTTAAGTGACTAAGATCATATACCTGGCCCATGTATTATGTGCACCATCTCCCTTTTCTTAGAACGAATTCACAGCTTCGTACATGCATAGAGCCTATATAGGAGAAATCTTCCCGGGGAAGCTGTAAAGAATTCTTATAGTCTCAAACCCGCTACAGGTTCACAAATAGCATGTGCACCATCTTCACTCCTTGAGAGTCCTGGGGGTGTTTCACAAAGATTCTAAGTCGAACTCAACTCTAAGTTGGACTTAAATATTATGGAGAGCCATTTATAATGAAATATATTCAAAAGCAAAAATTGAAGTATTTAAGACTTTTCATAAATTCCACATCGAGAACATGAAATCTCCCATGATAATAGAAAATATAAAGATTTGAATCAACAGTGTATGCCTTTTTAAATAATGTTTACAAAATATTTTCAAGGATGCTAATGGCTTTCCATAATTGTAAGTCCAACAGAGAGATAAGTTCAACTTAGGATCTTTGTGAAACACCCCCCAGATGTTAAAACAAGAGTGTATAATGTAGGTTCTACAGTGATACTATCAAACATCTCAAACAACAACATCCTTTGCAGACAGTGACTTTATTTGGTCCTTAGACATGGCCAGAAATTTGAGATCAGGAAACTTCCAGAAATCTGAAATTCCTCAATATATCCCTTGAAAATTGTGCAGGTTGCATTGATTTCCTCTGCAAGTGCATGTAACCTTTGAGTGTTGTCCTTGCTCTAAATCAAAGACCTCAAAAGGTCTAAATGATAAAGGACTCCAATACAGAGAGGAGAAAATTCCAAACTAAAAAGCTTACAAACAGGAAGATCTTCAAAATAGACAATATTTTGATACACAAGGACGGGAAGGGGACATTGTTTTGTTTTTTTGTTTTTCTTTATAGAATAACAGATCAGAAATATTATTAAATTCAACCAATTTGAAAAGAAGTAATACTTCAATGTCAATTTTAGATCTTAATCACAGGATTTATTCAAAATATGACATCTCGACACTATATTTGGAATAGACCACCTACAGAAATAATTGTAACCGTTTGGTTTAATGACTCATTACAGATGTTTCATTTGAAATATTGGGCCAAGAACTAGAGGTTTAACTCACTCAGAAAAATATGGATAGACAAATTGTCTACAATTTTCCTAGCCATGCCAAATCACTATAAGAGTGATCACATCCCAGCTATCTATTTCTTTGGCAACCTTAGTAATCATAATTTTGTTTTATCATCAAATTGAGGACTACTCTCCTAACCGATGTTTTCTTGGGGAAAATTCAGGAAGAGGGGGTCTCTGATGAACTAGGTCAGCCAGGTATTGGAAGCAAGCCACAAGAAACCTAGTAAAAGTATGCACAAGTTGAGGGGTGTTGAGGGAGGGGGTATGTGAAGACAGAAACCTTCATTTCATCTCTACGGTGCTGTCGATGGCATTCTGGGTCTCCAAAGCAAAGAGAACAGTCTCCTGTTTGGGGCTCCTTATATCTCAGTATTCCAGGAAATACCTAACTTTCCTAAGGGATTCAAACAGTACCAACCAGGCCCAGAGTGTACAGATTAACATGTTTTAAAAGTATTCCAAGATCTTCTTTAGGTAAAAGGCTTGATGAATCATATTCTACCGGTGTATTTCTTCTCCCAGTAAAAAAAACTACTCCTCCTCCGACTTTGGCACCTTTATTTTTCACTTGGATGAGGCTCTCAACTTGACAACAAATTTCATATAGACTGTCTAGGTTTGTTTCAAGGATGAAACCCCCTCCCCCCAATACAGTAAGAAAAAAAGATTAACATTAAATGAGCATGCACCACTGGACGAATGCCATTAAATTTTCTATGCATTTCAGTGCAATGTGGTTGTCTCTCCAGGCAGGCAAGTGGCTTTATATTTAACACCTTTTACAGCATCTGATGAATATATTACCTTTGCTAGCATTGGGAAGACGCCTCGCTTCTTCTTCTTCTGTCTCTCGGCCTCCTTGTTGATATCTGGATACTCGATGAGGGTCTCGTACCAACTGCAAGATGCACAAAGATAAGAGGAAGAAATGGGAAAACTTAAAACTTTAATATGTAGAGTGACCTATAACAGGATGGGTAGTTATAAGGGCCAATATCTGTAGAACCTATTACTCGGCCTAGTTGTCAATCTACTATGTTTGCATATATAAAAAATTATGTAGTTCGACGAAAACTAGCTTAGAAAAGTTTATAAACATGGAAAAATGTGATTGCTTAATATGTCACAGGAACTAAACAAAATTTAGAGAAAATATTGAGGAGGATAAGACACTGCTGCAATATCGGGGCAACTCTGGCCAGATTTAGTAATCTCTTTAACCTTGAAGGCGCCCATGGTATAATCAATGTTTTGTAACATCAAGTGCATCCAGTCCCTGTAACTAGAACATAATTCTGGAGTTATAAAAACCACACCCTCAAGTTTAAGTTAACAGACTGTCATATGAACCGAACTGCTTTGATTCTACCAGGCAATACATGAGTGTATATGCGGACCTGGTGATCGACACCCAAGCAATCATCATTCATCATGTTCATGCTGTGGTATAGACCCCTGGTTGAGGTTTTATGCGTGGGGGTGAGTTGCAGACAAACCCATGGTGACACATGGACAGGTTGAACAGGGGCCTGCCTCCACAAGGAACAGTTCTGCTAGGTTCTATGCACCTGTTTCATGATTGTATGTATTGCTTATGGCCTGCATGGCCCCTTTTAAATTCAACAGTTTGTCATAGGAGAATTATTTAGTAATCATGTTGGTGCTTTGGATGCAGACAACATTAATTAAAATGTCACAAGGATTATCATGTTGATTGTTGATGCAACAACCACAATAATGATTGGGGTTCTGGTAGATGTAACGGGTTAGAGAGGGGCCTGCTTCCACGAGGAACAGTTCTTCTATAGATACACCTGTTTCATGATTGTATGTGTTGCTTATGGCCTGCATGGCCCCTTTGAAATTCAACAGTTATGTCATAGTGGAATTATGTAGTAGTCATGTTGCTTTGGATGCAGATATGATTAACAACATGTCACAAGGATTACCATGTTGATGTAGCAACCGCAATAATGATTGGGGTTGTGGTACATGTAGATGTATAAGGTCAACGAGGGGTCTGCTTCCACAAGGAACATTTCTTCTATACACCTGTTATGTGATCATATTCATATGTTTTGCTATTTTGAGCTGGCAACATGTTATGTAATAGGGGACTCTTATACAGGTAGTTGTCATGTTGGCTGCTGACATGATCGCAATTATTGGAGTTGTGGTAGAATAGGGATGGTGGCAACCCAAGGTGGTACTGGTGGCGGTGATGATACCAATGGTGGTGATGATGGTAGATGAGGTGGTGATGGTAGCGGCTTTAATGGTGATCTTGTTGTAGTGTCACCAGCACAGGAGGTACTGATAATAATGTCTGTCCTAGATATGTTAGTGGTGGAAATGGTTGTGGCCACAGCTCCTGATCATCAACCATGAATGGTGATCATGAAATATAGGTTAGAGGTCATAACCTTATAAAAATCATAAATATGTTATATAAAACCATTAATCAAATTTTGATTTACTGTAAATTACATCACAACAAATGAATCCCTCTCTATTAATCAAGTTCACAAATAAACATATTCTGATTAAACTTATCCAAAGTACCGTTGAGTATATCAGTGTAAAATGGACCCACATTCAATCCCACACCTCTGCACTACCAAGGCAGAGGGAGGGAGTGAGTGAAATACTCCATCGGCACAATGCCCAGTCTAAATTTGTTTATTCTCAGATATCCCCAACGTAATACAAAATCTATGGGAATCTGGCACCTTGAGGCCAGCCCCAAGGATGTAGCAAGATTTAAGAAGCTTAGTAAGGTTTTATAAATTCATAAAGTTGGATTATCCTACCCCAAAAAATAAAGAAAAATCCCAAGAGGCGGAAGGGCATGAATGGAGATGTAAATAGCCAATGTGGTCAAGGCATGGTCAGAAATTTAAAGGAAGTAACACTGATTCATTTATGAACAAATAGTACATATCATTTTTTTTTTAATGAATAGTATTATAATTCTATACANGGGGGGGGGGAGGGATGAATAAGTTTGCAACTGAAACAAAGTGCTGTTCTTTTAGAGAAATTTTGATTATAAGAGTCTCTTTAAATAATGATATACAACACAGACAGAGATCTACATGTCCAGAAGCGTGGCTAATCTGTTAAAAGGGGAATTCATTTTAATGTAATGATTTGATGACAAAAGCTGCATTTACATGCGCCCACAAATCATCAATTTTTTTCCTCCTCACATTCCAATATTTCGCACATAGTTGCATACGACTACCGACAAACTGGATGAAGGTGGATTTTTTAAATGCCTGCCAAAGTTTCACTGATTTTTGATGTAAGTGCAAACTTCGACAGTTTCTTAAGGGTTTTTCCAGTAGTAAAAATGGTAGCCCCAAAAGTTGAATTTTCAAAAGGGCGTTTGGGATGTGTAAATGGGCCTTTTGACAGAAAAGGGAAAACCCCTTAAGTTATACAACAACGCCCCCTCTTTACCACATCAAATCACTCATGACCAAGTATGGTTGGTTTCGAAATACTGCCAAGTTCTGAGGTTTCCCTAAACCCAAATACACCATCTCTTTTAAAAGCTAGTCATCGATCTCACACCATCATATCAATATATAGCTCCCTCCCGTGACTCTTCTCCAAGCCACGCTTCATTACGCACACCACATGAAACACGATACGGGAGTGGAAACCGCTCATCAGGGTAAAGTTTCCAGCTTCTTGTAGTTTCTGAGGTTTTCATGTGGTGGAGAATTCCTCTCTAAAAGCAGCCAAGGTTATAGACATGACAGGAATAGTCTCTGGTTGATAATGATCTTTTAGCAAATCTCTGGAGATATCAGGTATTTGTCATGGATGAACATTAAGGAAAGGTTTAATTATGGATATGTTGTAATTGTGACAAAATTAGTAGACTCATTTCAAGGGTAAAACAAAGTTCTCCTCCTTGTGATAGAGTAAGTACAATAGGCCTGTCCTCATCAGCTCGAGTTTACCAAATAACCTGCTATTTTCAGACTCTGGATATTATCCCAAAGCTGGAAATTGTGTCTTCACCACACTGATACACATCTTTACAAACTAGCTTGAATAGGCGCAAATAGCGGGATATTTTGGAAACAAGTCCAAGATTTCTCAGGATATTTGCAACTGCGGGCTGATGAAGACACAAATTACTTTGCGATTGGGAAAGTAAAGATAGCGGGTTATTTGGCAAACTAGAGCTAATGAGGACAGGCCTATTAAAGGATTTTAAATTTTAATATGTATGGTGTCTAGATTACCCCATCAGATCATAATCGAATCATGATAGTTGTTGTCCCATACCCCCCCCCTCCCCCTCAAAAAAAGAAGACCTGTACTCACTTATCTTTCTCCTCCCTGGTCTCCGCCCGGACGTAAGTGGCCTCATCGGACGCGACAATGCCCATTGAGAAGGGGTGTCCGGTGAGCTTGTCTGCATTGAATACCTTGGTGCATTGGTACATGTTGACCACGCCCTGTGGTATCGTGTTGGGCTGCAAAAAAAAAGGGTACCCCGGGTATATATATAAAGATTATCAGTAATGATATTTGGTTCTTGTAGTATAGCACTCGTATCTGTCAGACTGACACTCAAGATGCTCCTGACTGCTACCCTGGCTTTAGCATGGCTGCCATTACGGCGCTCTAGCATTTCAAAGAAATCATTCCTGCCAGGTACCCATTTACATCACCTGGGTTGATTACAATGATACTACGTGGATACTAGAGGTACTGTTTAACAATATGTAGTGAAAAATAAGTGTTTCATTGTGATGTAATATAGGAGAAAAAAGAATGGGTAAGCCTGATGAAAATGATAATTACCAGAATAGCATGTTAAAAAACAAATTAAATTCTTTCATGTTTTCTCACCATTCATTTAGAACATATGCAACAACAAAAAATACTGCTGCAATTTCCTAATATTGTGTCTCTTTTATTAAGAATTGTTCACTTAATATGTTTCTCAGTTATCTTGAAATCATTGATACTAATGAAATAAAATTTAGAAATCAAGAAGAAATTAGCCCTGTTCAAGGGTGAGCTAATCTACCACATATCTGGATCATTTTTTGATATCTCAAATTTATTTGAATTATACGTAAGGTACAACATATCTCAGTGGTTAGCAATATTAAAATTATATCAAATTTCCTACTTAACTAGATGAAAAACATATGTCATAATCATTCTTCATTCCTGTCATGACATTTCAAATTATACACACAATGGAAAAGGGGCTATTTTTGGATAGTAGCACTACTTTGTTGATGACGACACCAGCCGCAATTACCCTGCATGTACAGTATGAAACTAGATGTTGATGGTGGAATAGATGTTTTTCATCAGAGCAGCGTATATTTGGTAATTTCTCAGCCCATCTATGGCTCAGAAACTGGAACTAATTACTGAACTGTCCCCACAGTGAACCTGGCGTATGAATAGCATTTTAATGACTTACACAGCCTCTATTCGTGCGTCACTTTGCGTTATCAATCCCTAGAAAAATATGAATATGAATTTGTTCCGAACCCATACAAAAGTCTCTAATGGTCCACCCTGTTTTCGACAAAATTTTCCGGACTAATCTAAGACAGAACGATGAATAGGATAGGAATGCTGTAACTGATGATGTGTGGAGTATGACCGAAGGACGCACTACTCCGTTCGGTTGACGTGGATTGATTTGGGAACTATTTTCAGCGTGCAATGGACTGGTTGGTGGCTTTAAAGGCCTGACAATTAAATGTTTACATCTTTCTCGGTGTGGCACTGCTTTGTGCGTACACTGAATAGAGCCCATACATCAAAAGTGTCCACTTTTCTTCTAGATTTAGAAACAAAATCTGGAGCAGGATATGCTTGAATGGTTGTAGATTCACTCGACTAAAAACAATTTCTCATGGGATTGTCAAAAATAGACGTTCTGTCAAATATATTTTCATTAGATTAATCTTATAAAACAAGCAGGCTTGATTTTATTTGATGAAATAGATGAGCATGCACCTCTCTTTAATAAAAAAAAAACCCCTTCTTGATAAAAATGTTTTAACCCATTGCTAACTGGAACCAAGTGGCTCCTGTATTAAGCATATGGGAATTAGATAATTTAGATTTTTTTTTCTTCAAATAAGAATATATGATTAATAGAAACGGAAAAAAAAGATTTTAAGAAAACAAAATACTGCTGAAATTGATCCATATGATTCCATACACATTTTGCATTCCCAACATAGCAACAGTATTTTTTTAGTCATTCATATGTAGGATTAAAAGGTGAGTAAACTTACATCAAAGTCCAGTGAGTAGCAAAGTTCTCCATTCTCATAGAGGATGAAACACCGTCGTTGCCATTTCTGAAAAATATGTAGAAAAGAGACAAAAAAGGAAAGAAATTAGTCAAATGTCAGACTCTTTCGTAAGTTTTTCAATCATTTCAAAATAATACTGATCCCTTATTGACTAACCAAAAAAATATCTATATAACTAAGTGATGATCAACACCTTTAATATATCTGTAAAGCGCTTAGAGTTATCGATGATGTATTATTAAGCGCTATATAACCATGAAATGTTATTATTATGATCATATTTACTCTAAGCTTTATTTTGTCAAAAGATAGGGGATCATATTTTGTTGCATGCTTTTTGGTAATATGGTGTAGTTTGGGATCCAGTGTTGAATCTCGGATTAATAAAAATGATGAACTAACTGCAGAGCAAATGTCACCACATAGATGCATCACAGGCCTATTTTCATCATCATACCGGGTGCACTTCATAATTAGGGCATCTTGGCAGGCAATGATGGGTTGATGAATTGGTTCAGGTGAGATCAATTAAACCTCATATGAAAAATCTTGGATTGACATTTTAAATAGCAAACAGAAACTTTCTACAACAAATATGCCAAGCGTTATGTCAAACCCACATCCTTGAAAATGCCATGCATCATCACCTCTTTCTCTTATAAAATAAACCACAAACTGCCAAAATACATGTCATTACTACGATTCTGTCAGCTTGGAGCTAGAAGGGCACTCAAGTCTATGTAAAATTAGAGGAGTGTTAATGCCTTTCTGGCTGTCAAAAACACAGATTTATTCTGAAATATTGATGACGAAAGTGGTGATTCCGTAGGTTCTTTTCCACATGCTTCTAGGACAATCGCTCCGTCATCAATATCCTACATTAACTGAACACCCAACTTTCAACTCTGGGCCTTAATCTACACCTAGATCATAACCCTTAATCTAATTCTAACCCCAACCCTAACTTTAACCCTATCTCTTTGACAAAATAAAGCCCAGAGTGAATGTCTCTCTCTGGCAATCGTCAAGCTCTGTTCTTTGACATATTCTGGATGTGATGACTGACTGATGGATGGTAATGAACATCTTGCAGGAATTCAGCCATAAAGTGTACATGTGAAGGTGTCAATAACCTTGTGAAGAGATAAAGATCTATTATTTTGATTGGCAGGCTGTTAGGACGCATTCACACCTCTCACAAGAAAACTAAAGTAACGGAAGAGGGCCGATATCAACGACTGCACCTTCAAAGTATCCATGTACAAGCCTGAGATTTTATTTTGTTCACATTTTTCTCATCACAACATAATATAAATTTACACGCTATTTACAATCATTTTCATGTTATGAAAATTAATGAATAAAATGTGATGGATGCACCTATAATGGATAATTATTGTAGTAATTAAATTGGTTATCATCAATACTGAAATCTATTCATTTGTAACCATTCCGTAAATTGCATATTTTTTAATGCAACTTTTTAGGCCAAAGCCAACCAATATTACCAATAATATCCATAACAATAGCAGAGGATCATTTATCGGCTCCAAGCTCATGTAAACTATCTTTAGAAATTCCAAAGTTTGATTTTGAATTGCATGTGTATAAACTGTATCACTTTGCTAAAAAATATGTGAAAATACATTTGTCAGAAACAGCACAAGATACCAAGGAATTGACTTTCTCTTTGAGTAACAAATAGCTGCAGTGCATGACCTGTACCGTGGAGCTACGGGTTTAATAAAACTTCTACTTTCAAGTTTCTGCTAGATTCAAGATCAAAGTAGCTGGTGTTGACAGGCCTACCTAGGTGTTAATCTACGGATCACTAGCTGCTTGTAAATTTCTGGTGAAATTAACGTAACCTTCACACTTGGCAATATTTCCCAATGACGTATGGTTTATATTTGGTGAAATAATAGACATATCAGTTGTATTTCATTCAGAATAATCTGTTATCAATTGTATTACTATTAGAACTTCCGTCTACAGTAGCCAGGTAATCACTGGATTGGGAGATATGATAGCTTGCAGCCTTTTCATTTTTATAATATATCAATCTATCTGCTAGGAGTTATAAATGAAGAAAAAATATCATATTCTACACTTCAACAGAGAGTTGACACCCTTCCGGCTATTAAACAGCAGATGAATAATGCCTCAATTAGCCTTTGTATTCCACTATTCTATTAATAAACCTTAAATTCTTTAAATCACCCCATTATAAATGTTATTAGAAATAACAGATACATCCACCGGCTCCAAACTTTAAAATCATCCCCGACTTGTTTTCAAATGATTAATCACTACATCTTTTTAGTATTTAAAGGTAAAGACCAGTATTGGAAACGCCCCAATTTCAAAAAATGAAATCGGCGCTCCTATTACCAATCATGTGAAAGAATATGTTTTGACTAATACATGATGATAAAAAATTTGCCGGGAAACCGTCTTCTAATTCATATATTTGGTAAATTTGTTTCTTTCATGGTCTGTGAGAGATATAGGGTAGTCCCATATACATCTTTCTGTGTATAGTGCTTGTAACTTTACGAAGAATGGGCCAAATTTCTTATCATTTTGATGATTCCAGAACCTTGCAGATGCTAGATGCTAGATGATCAACCTTTTCTGATCGATTCCACAACTTTTCTTTCACGATGCAATCGCATGACCATAACTGGTCTTTACCTTTAATATCTGTTTCCAGACATACAATAAAACCTAAAGTCCTCATGTGAGGGCAAAAATAGCATGATGATTATAGACACAAATTGATGTTTAAATCTCTTTCAATCAATTAACAATATAATTTTAAATACTTTTTGTGGACGTTTTTCACTTGTGTGGTACGTGTATGTTTATCTGCCTTCTGTATTGTTTCTTTAGAGGCTACATAACATGTATACTTGTTTGCTATTGGATTTAGTGCAAAGATACCAAATTTAAATTCTAATCTGGATTAAAAATGCAAAAAATATATGCATTTTATAGCTTTATATATACCTTAACTAAACAAAACATGTCATTTTTAGATAAAGGCTACAGTACATGTACATGATTAAAATTATAATCCCTCATTGCTGATTAGCATAGGTCTACACAATAGGGAAGCAGACTGTAGTAGCTGCATGACAAGCACTAATGAGGTTCACACATGATTTGCAGTCTGGTGTAATTAAACAGGTCTACCATATACATGTACCAACATAATTAAGGCCCCAAAGATGTTAATTAGTGTGATCAAGTACAACATTGTGTAGATATCAATGTATGGTAGAGGTGTACAAGGAAAACAAGACTGGTGATCAATATTTGGAGTCAACATGTCATTAAAGTTTGTTAATCCCCATTCAAGCTAGGTCTAATTATAGGGTAACAAGCAATGTCAGTGACATGCAGGTCTGACTAATAGGAAAGACCTAGAGGTGTGGGGGAGGTGGGAAGAAGTCAAATATTGATGACCGATGCGGACAGTCGGATATGTGTGAAATAGAGAGAAGAGAAGAGAAGAGAAGAGGCACGATCATTGAGATCATATAAAGAAATTAATCCTATAAGATGCTGATGGAGGCAGAAAGGTGGAGATACAGAGGATAAAAAGAGAACAAAGATATGAAATGAATATAAGAAAGAGAGACAAACAAAGAGAGAGACCAACAAAGAGAGGGGGAGAAAGAAAGAGAACATCATAAAAGTGAAGATCGGTAAACAGGCAACATGAATACATACTAAACTGAACTAGATAGAATACTGCTAAATGATAAAAAAATAATAAAACGCCTGCATATACAAGACATATGAAAGAATGGAACAGAGCAAAGAAAAGAGAGAGAATTAGACACTCGTATGTGTGACAATAATCAAGTTTGAAAAGGTGACAAAAGAAAGCCAGCAGAGACACACAGCAAAAGCCGCCGACAAAGCTGGTAACGAGAATCCAACCACTTCAGTCGGCTGACACATCACTGGTGCATTTCTGGCTCTCGTCTCATTTATGAAGGCACCTCCTGCTAATGAGATCCAAGACTTTCACCGTCATCAAGTTACTACCGATTCCTGGTCTACACATACCATGGGGTGCGAGACCGCCCCCGTAGCGCTTCAATCAGTGCTCCCTCCCTTACTAATTGGGGTTAGAGATGGCGGTTAACCCAGTTTGCACATTCACCTGGTTTGGTTAGAGATGGCGAATGTTGCTCCACGGTACATCGATGCTGATCGTGATAACTCCAGAAATAGGAGTCATTACAAATTTGGACGACTGCCACAAAAGGATCGTATGGAGAGAAGGTTCACATGAAAAAGTACTCATGGTGGAAAACAAATCGTCATGGCGACAAGATATTTGTATACAAATGTAGTTTTACCTAGCTTTACCTACACTGTACAATGGCAACTATAAATTGTGGTATCTTATCAATCATAAACCATGAATTGTCAAGAGTATCTTCTTACAAACAAGGCCCAAGTTGTGTTCTGTTTTAAAGTACAGGGAGAAACTCCTTCTGGCCACAAACAGACAATAAACTTTTACATAGAATCAACGCCCTTATGGCTCTCATTGTAGAAATACAGTAGGAACTGAGGGAGGAATACTGTGAGGATTCTACCAAGGGCATCGGGTCTTGTTGAGTGAACAATGTAGGAAGCTTGGGCTAGGATGTGTTACCGAATGACAAGTGCTTACTACGCGGAACTGGCAAGGTTGTTCCATCTCAAAATAAGCTTATCCCGTGTAAATCTACCCTGCTCTAAGCCTGGGCTAATGCTGCACAGTCTAATGAAATATAGAGTTAAATTTCAAACTGAGTGAATGATAAAAACTCTGGAACACCTTGGGGATCTGTATGTATCTATCGGTTGAAAGCTAGAAAGGTGTTTAGCCAGTATAATGATAAAAGTTAACGCCATTCTGACACTGAGCTAACAACATTCATGCTTTTTTGATTAATGCGACAGCATTATTAATGGAGGTCTAAATTGTCATAATAAGGACGAAAAGAATCATATACATTGCATTGCCATTCTGCAAATATGTAGGGAATAGAAGGTTTAAAGAAAATTAAGTAAAGGAAAATAATGAACATTTTCCTTGAATTCTTAGTGAACTCTTCCCTGAAAAGACAACTAGGAGATAAAAAAAGGTCACTTTTGTGGGATGAAAAACTATTTTCTGACCTGAACTCTAGAATAATATTATTCCATGCTTTTTGAAAATGAACAATGATTTGTGAATCAATACTTAAGATTCCTATCTCACTATCAAATATGAAAGAAATACAACCGCTTTGGTAGGCCGAAAGCTATTCGTGTCATAGAAACAGGCGGGATAGGGTCATTCATAACTTCATTCATATAACATCCAAATAAACCGATAATTGTAGGTTATGGTGTACGTCATATGACTTCTATAATTCCGTCCTTTGAACCCTTTCAAAATGCACCTTGTACACAGAGATCCCCTTGGAACTTGCTCCAAAGAATTATTCCAAATGAGCAATTGGATTAATCCCCCCATATTCTCAAATTGACCTCCTGTTATTCTTACTTTTTTTTTTAA
>BEXV01000152.1:53728-67160 GCA_003118195.1 Hemicentrotus pulcherrimus | reverse complement strand
TCCAATAGACTGTAGTGTTATGAAAACCGTCAGGCGAACGGTTTTCAAAATTTGTAATTGCAATCATAAATATCTTGATAATCAGGCAGGCGATCGGCTTGTAAATTTCATGGGGTTCCTGACTGACATGAAGGTTTATAATTATCATTGCATCATGAGCTAAATCCGAAATTTTGTTTCAGAATCTGAGACAAAGTTACCGGATCCCTTTAACTTATAAACTCCTGGCTCTGAACAGTTTCAAGAAGGTATTCAAGACGCATTTGCCATGAGGAAACTATCAATTGTTACTTAAATTATAGAGTGGGACCGAATTTTCAAAAAGGAAACGTTTTTTGTTCTTAAAGTATCATTTGATATCACAACCGCTAAACATGAAGTACTGTTGACAATAGTACAAGTGAAGAAATCGTATAAAGCCCTGGAAGTATTGACATGCTACATAAATACAATGTATACAGGTAGCCATTTGATATGCCTCTTCAACTTCAAGAAGGGAATGACAAATTTCAATTCATTTGTCTCGTATTTCATTTTTACTTTCATGCACTTGCCTGGTAAGTATGAACTATGAAATATAACCCATTTGTAAACATGAAAGGCAGAGAACATTTCAACAAAACAATGTTGTTTGATCATGACAGTCCCTACAATTCCTCCAGACTAGAGAGCATATATGGGATATTTTCCTTTCCGTAAAGAATGAGTGTTTGCAAACAAAACTGACAATTATTTTATGAATTATGGCTCCCAGCTCTTAATGTATTGCAGCCAAGATGAAAATTAATGGGGGAAAGAAGTATGTCAAAGAGTTAACCCCAACAACAAACAAATCACGTAAAATAAAGCAAAGGAAAGCTAGACACAGTCACAAAAGCTGATATTTCTGTCCTCTTTCTTATCTACATGTACAAAAGAAAATGCATAAATCACAGACACCTCGCCAGTTTTTAGACATTATTTCCTGTCATTTATAGAGTATACAATACCCCATCATTTTAAAAAATACCAAACTTCCTAGTCTGACATTCTAGACCCTTACACAAAATAAAATCATCCTTCATTCTTTCGTTAGCAGACACTGTCTAAAGGATCAGCATTTTACTTTGGGTGTGTGTCTGAAAATGATACAATTAATGGAAACATAAATAATTTTTTCTTCAAAGTACACCAATTTCAATAAAAAATGAAGTTGATTTCGAAAATTCATCTCGTTAAAATTGAAGTCTGAGAGAACAACTAGCCCACACAGGATGTTTATTTGAACTGTGGACCCTGGAATTGAGGCTATGTAATAACAGCCAGCTCCCCCACAGATTCCCCAATATGGGGCTATCAGACAGTAAAATATTCTTTTCATTTTCTTTTGATTTCCTTTAAGGAGGTGACCAGGTTCAGCCAGGTAAGCCATCCAATATCCATCGCAATCTTTAGAGTCAAAACAACCCCTCGGTATGATATGAGCTGGGGGAGAAGTATCTTGGAATTGAAAGGGGATATCAGAAATGTCACAACTTCTAACAGCGTTATTGCTATGCATTGACAAGCAGTGTCCTGGCTAAAGCTACTGGATTATATTACAATTTTGGCTGCACTCTTTTGAAAGCAAAAATTAACTATCTTATGAGCCAATGAATATCCTTGATTCAAAAGACTTTAAGTAAAATCTAGGTATCAAGACAAGCGCAAAATTGCAAAAAGTGCAACTGTCTTTTATTTTCTCTCTCTCTCTCTCTTTCTCTCTCTCTCTCTCTCTCTCTCCCATTCCCCCACTTTTCCACCCTTCTTCTTCATGTGCAAGAACTTGATTTTGGTACAAAATCTAGCAAAATAATATATATGCCACAAGTTGGCTATTAAGTTAATAGGGCAACTGCTTCACTTTCACCTTCCATTTTACCAATTACCCAACCATACACAGAAGCTAGTGTGTATTGTCTTGGTGTTCGCAGGTGGGTGGACACATGCTTCTGGTGTATGCACATAACTGATGCAGAGTGACAGTATGAATTGTGTTGCCATGGATACAAGGTAGCTCTAGTTTCCCACCACAGGGGATAATGTGACATGAATGATGCACATCTAGAGCATAATTTAGGATAAGATACTCCGAAACCTGTAAAAGAGTTGGGAGATCTTTTTTCCATATAGTGAGATAGACCTATACTTGGATTTTTATTTCCTTTATAAGTTTATACTGCTGCTACTTCATTATTAGACATCAATTTCTTCAATTTGACTTTGAATTGCATCTTGTAAATTTGTCTTCATCCCCCAGATGCGTACATAATAAGGTCATAAAAATTTAATTTGAAAACTTTCCTGCCACTGCTGAGTTTCAAACAAGACTTTTCAAGTTTTATGGGATTCATTTTAATTTGGTAGCTTTTAGTTGTTGTTTTCTTTCAATAGCCTTTATCTTGTTGTTGTTGTTTTATTTATTCTTTTAACAAAACTCTATTCCCAACAATGGCTTGGTGATATGATCTTTTAAACCAGATAGATACTACTTTCCTTGAAAACATAAAATATGGGTAAAATGACTTATCAGGAAATTGAATCCTGCATGACCTTTTCAAACATTGCAATTATCGTTTATTGACAACAGATGGAAGATATACGCAGCAATAAGTCGGGGAAGTATCTCAACTCGTCTCATTTGCAAGGATGAGATACTTCATGTAAACAGTTGTCCGTTCCCATCTTCGACAAAATGCATCAAAATCTGATCCCCTGAAGCGACACTTGGTAATAAAAGACCTTGGTCTCTACGCATAAGATGTGGGTAGATTGCATTTTATATTCATAACAATGCTCCTTCATGATGTTGTAAAGGTCACATACATGTTATTCTTGAAAACCTACAGATTTCAGCTGATGTCAGTGCTGACAGTAACTCAATGTAAAATCTAATGCCCTTCAGAGTATTAACAGATGATTTGATTTGCCCTACAATTTTTTTTTTTTAACTGACAACATATAATGATATTACATAAATATATTTGTGAATCAGGACAAAAATCAAACTCAAACATCTGCTGATAATACAAAATGGTGAAGTCTATGACATGTGAACCATCATAGTGTTGATGAAATGTAATTTCCAAACAATCGGGGCAAAAATCACTGAAATTCACATTCAATTCAGGAATTTCTAATATTTCAAACATATAGCCACTGCTGCATTTACTACACTTCAAACAATCATCTAAACAAAGTTTGTATGGAATACAGACAGCTTTACAAGCATTTTAAGTAAATGACCGATTTCCTAAGTTTCTACATAACTATTAAATTTAGAATTAGATCCACCACCTCAGGAAAATATGACAGGGTTATGTAAACATAAGTTAGTTATTAATCCTAAAGATTTATGACATGCCTCTGACATTGCTATTAAAACTTCTACCACAAAGAAAAGACAGCAAACAATAGATGGAAAAATGTAAGATTTTTCATGCAATAAGTTGTAAACCCATGTGACAAAGCAATTGTTAGAAATCTGAACTAGACCTCGATTCAAAATCAACATTGCAACCAAAGCCGTGTCTCTTCCCCCTCAAAAATCAAAAGAGCTCCACAAAAGTTTGTCATGCTCTTTGAACAAATATTGTGATAACCAAATCCATCCCTTAATAAGCTTTTATTTAAAAAATCAATAAAATGTATTGTTAAAAGTAATGGGAATGCAATAAATATTATAAAGGCAGGACAGATTGGGTTTTAACCAAATGGTTAGGCCTAAATATGCATTACATGTATATTACATACCGGTAATGTCGATTCTAACCAGTTACATTGTAATCAATGTAAATGTCTCGTAAATTACATGTGCCTGGTATTCATACTGTATTTCATAATATCTATAAGATAACTCATTTCCACTGAAGTTGACTGATATTTTCATGACTTGAAACCACTACCTTCATCTATTTGAGGAAAGTCAACATATTTACCCCTATAGATAACTCATAAAATCAAAGATGAGAGATTCACCTGATGGATGTACTATGTTGAGAGCAGGGATCGGCCATAAGATTCAATGGATTCCTAATTCTTATTCCATTGTTTATTGTTTAGTAGTAATATTTGACACAAAATGAACAAATTATACATACTTCCGCTCCTACTTTCTCCTTATTCTTTCTCTTCTCTCATTCCGAAAATTTCATTACTGACCATTTCAGTTCTTCTGTCTAAATAGTAAAGCATACAGACAGAACACATCATTTACAGTTTAA
Organism: Hemicentrotus pulcherrimus; assembly: GCA_003118195.1. Lineage (NCBI taxonomy): Eukaryota > Metazoa > Echinodermata > Echinoidea > Camarodonta > Strongylocentrotidae > Hemicentrotus > Hemicentrotus pulcherrimus. The sequence goes on along the minus strand of BEXV01000152.1, from coordinate 62,919 downwards.
TAGCCAGAAAAACAGGGTCCCTCAAAATCTTTAGTCAGGGCCCAGTCAGGTCAATTTGATACAGACACTGACAGGTTTCAATGCATACCCTCTATATAAGAAAGTTAGCGTAGAGCCCTAATATAGGTCAGCTTAAAATATAAGTGTACACTGTACAGACATGTGTATTTGCATTTGACTTTCACTAGGGAGGGGCACAGATTCTTTCCTTCAATGGGATATATTAACGGGAGAAATAATACTGCAAAGTTTCAAATATCTTGCCCTCCTTATCCCTAATCATCTTATAATGTCCGAGTGAGCTTTCCGTATTCCCCTACAACATCCTGTTAGGATCTTCTTCTTTTTTCTTTTTCTTTTTCTTTTTTAGAGCAGTTTCTTTATGTGCTCTTTCATTATATATCTTTCAAAATTTACAAATGAAATTTTTAAAAAATCTTCTTTCTTTTTTTTCTTTTTATTTATTTGCAAAAATAATTTTGAACACCCATCAAGTCCATCAATGTCCAACTATCACTTATTCAATGAAACTACTTTTTAGGTTTACAATACGCTCTCTAAAAATAAAGGGGGGGCTTCTTACAGCACACAAAAAAGGTGGTTAGTATCTGGCAAACAAATGCTACATTTTCATCATTTAACTCTAACTTGAAAATCATAAGCAACTAGCAAAGTATTACATCAAGGTACAAAACCACCCCAATAGGGTTACATGTACATGCATGTAGAGTACAAATTACTTTTGTTTTATTTTGCTTCGTTTATGTTGATTTTCCCCCAGATTTTCTTTTTTATATTGCTTACAGAGTATTCCTATAGTGCATGCATTTGCCTAATTTTCCCCAATTTATCCTGGCATTGAATCCATATCCCTTTCATGTGGAATTGTGCCAAACAGGCTTCCGTATCCTTCATTAGACAACAACTTTTCACTGTTTTCAGAGAAAATGACAGGGAGGAGATTAACAAATCCAAACAAAACACCGTCCATTTATTGATTACACCCCTGCCAGTGTTTTCTTCTCCTCCCAATCCCATCACAAATACAAAAGGTTTCCGCTTGAAGCATCTCGTAATAGATGTTTCCGAGTACCACCGTGTCCGGTATTCCTAACGTTCCAAACGTGTCGGCATGCTAAGTCCAACTTGATGCCCTTTGTGGGTTTTTTCTTTCTTTCTTTCTTTCAAGCTCGAGTAAAATACATAGTATATGGCATATAATGCCTTTGAAAGTTGAAACAGGATATCAGGCGCTTTTGATACTTTCCAGAGATATACTGCTCTTTGCTCCCAGGTATTTTTCACTGCTTTGAATAATTCTACATTCATCGTTATCAATAAGCATTTCCATGTTGTATTACCATACAGTATGTTTCATACAACCTTTTATATAAAAACCCAAAGATTTTCCCCCTAGCATGCCTTAACACCATTCAAGACTTTGTCGGTTTTTTTTATAACAAAACTTACGCAATCTATTGCGTTCATAAACTAAAGACACATAATAGCTCCAGGAATGCAAGCCAAACTGAAAGGTTATGTTGATGATATTATCTTTATGATACTAATGACTATATTTTCACATACCAGTGAGCCACATGACCTGTGGTCAAGTGACCCAATGACCTCATAATGAGCTTTCTATATTTGTATAAAATTTAATAAATAAAAGGCGGTGGTCAGACCACTTACAAGTACACAATTATTTGTCATCCTGTCAAAATGACAGTATAACCTGCCAAGAACTTTTTTTGAAATATATTTCTTATCTACACACCATCTTTAAGCTCCGGCCTTTGTGTTTGCGAAGAAAGAAACTTTGAACTTTTATTGCAACTGCTCAGGTAAGAGTAAATAAAAGATAGCCATATACAAGTATTCAAGTGTGTACAGTAATGTCTAAAAGTAGGCCTACATGTACACAAAGAAGAAAACACAAATGCATTTGAAAATTACATCTGCATGACTGCAACTGTATTTTTTTTCTGATACAAAGATTGGTTACATATAGTTGATAAACATATTTATGAAATATATATTTGCAACATGGGTAATCCAGGGCCCACACAATAACAGGCACCTGGGATATAATTATGGGCACCTAAAATCTAAGGCAGGAATCCCAAGATTTTTAGACAGGGCTCTTGCATAGAGACTCTAAAAAAGTTGAATCCTAACCGCTTTCCAAAAAGTTAAAGTGGAGTCCCGGCTAATAGCTAATGGTATCGTCAACTTTACCAATATTATCGAAATTGCCCAGCTGCTAGTGCCAAGCAGATGTATTTCTTCATACTTCATGTCTTATATGAGAACAGGTGAAGAAACAAAAGAGGGTACAAAGTCTATAGTGGTAGTAGTATAGACTCCATTTATTGTTGAACATTTAGTTAACATTCACAGGAAGGTATGATACCAGTTAAAGGTAAAGACCAGTATTGGAAACGCCCCAATTTCAAAAAATGAAATGGAAGCTCTCATTACCAATCATGTGAAAGAAAATGTTTTGACTAATACACTGTACATGATGATAACAAATTTGCCGGGAAACCGCCTACTAATTCATATATTTGGTAAATTTGTTTCTCTCATCGTCTGTGAGAGATATAGGGTAGTCCCATATACATCTTTCTGTGTATAGTGCTTGTAACTTGACAAAGAATGGGGCAAATTTCTTATCATTTTGATGATTCCAGAACCTTGCAGATGCTAGATGCTAGATGATCAACTTTTTCAATTGATTCCACAACGTTTCTTTCACAATGCAATCGCATGACCATAACTGGTCTTTACCTTTAATGCATCTGGAGGGATCACTGATAATGATTTTTGAATTGTTATACTACAAAAACATTCAAAGTTAACAGAAGCGAGGTAGTTTAAAGGGAATTTGGAGCTCCTAAAATTCAAAAGCCATTTGAGGAAACTCTTTCGAGGCAAGGTAATAATCAAATAAAGCAGTAATGAAGCGACCTTTCCTATTAATACCGTTTCAAGTATAAAGAAAAAAGGAAATTTGCACCATCTGTTTATACCGTCACAAATTTCTGGTATCTAAAAAATTTTAATTTATTACACATATTAAGTTCATTATACAGTATATGATGCAGACAAATAATAACAGACCTTAACCCTTAATTCAAGGCAATTAAGGAATTTATCAGATTACTAACAAAACAGAATAAATAAATCCTATCTATTACTGATAAACAAAAACGACAGGATAAAGAACCCAGATTTGGCACGAAATGAGAGGGAGAGAGTTGCTGTTATTATTGCCATCCTTTTAAGTCATGGACAAAATAAATCTCTCATTATTTTGATAGACAAAGCCAAAGGTCACCTTCAAAATATTAATTTGGTGACAAAAATCCGGAACTGCTATTACTACTCCTCGGAAGTTGCTGTCACTGTCATATCCTGTCTGGACAAACAAAATAAGCCACAAAAATTGGACAACTCTAGAAATTGAAACAAGTCCATGTGTATCAAATTCTTACAATCAAGGCTATGAATGTATTTATTTGATAACATTAGACTACAAAATAACTGACTAAATAAAATAAAAAAGAGGAAGGTTTAAATGTATTAAATTCACCAAGTCAAGGACATTTTATATACTGGATCACATTACATGTAGGCATGCAGAATGACTATTCTTAAAAGGAAATGCGGGTCTAAAAGGAATCAAATTCTCAGAGTCAAGGACAAACTTTCTATATTTTGCTCCAATTTATCATCACTGGATAGCTTTGCTTCAATATGAATAGCTGAGTATTTATTTTAAAAAAGGGAACCTTCTATCCTGCCTATATTCTATAATTAAAGGCTATCAACTTCCATGTTATTCATGAATTGAAGAAATGTATCTGGCCAAGAGGATACTAGAGGGAAATGCATCAACAATATAAAAACTCCACAGGCTTGAAGGCCACTTATATTTAATGTATGCATAACTGACAAGGATCTGATACAACTTCCCATATACTTTACATATAGGAAGATTTTATTTAAAAAATAAGCCTGCCCTACCTGGGATATAATATTTTACCCATTTACCCAGATATGCAATACTGCGTTGGATAAGTGCCAAAAATAGTACTATGATATATGAAGCATACATAACAAGAGTACAAAGAATTATCTTTCAGTAACAGTTCAAGAATGCAAACATGAACATGTACATGCAGGATCGTGACTGAAACTACAATAGATAGGAATAGACATGCCCTTCTCCGTTACCAGGTGACAATTCAGAAGAAATTTAGTTGCGAATGTAAACAACTCAGGCAAATCTATTATGTAAGCCAAATGTCACAAACATTTTGCATGTAAGGATTCTTTGTTATAATCTTAATTATTGGTAGCAAACTTGGCCTCATTGAAACCTTACAATCATTTAAAAATCACAACTGAGAGGACATTTCCTGTGAATGGTTATAGAAATCCAACAAAACCCACAATCTAAGTCAAATTAATTTGTGTTAAACTTGAGATGAGGAATGATTTCAAGTTATTTGACAATTAATTCTTTCTTCAAAATCAGAAATTGTTGAAGTTATATCACAACTCAGAATTTTGTTCCCTTCTCATTTTATAATCATACTTAATGAATACAAAAACAAAATCAGATCTGCATTTTAAAGCCATTTTTTCTAAGATTACGTTGATTCCTTTCCCTTTTTATAACGAAGTCATCTCTCCACCGATAGACCCTTCAGCTTTATATGTTCCATCAAAATTGATCCTTCATAGACCATCAAGACTTCAGACCTTCGAATGTGGCACAGATTAGGCGTTACAGCATTAAAGGGCCCAAAGTCTTGATTCTAGCCTAATGATACATCAAATGAGCCTCATAAATGCTCCAAAATTTACATTTATAGGTCAGAATAGATTATCTAAATATACCATATTAAATGCCTACCCCGGTAAATTTGATTTTCTTGCTGGTTCCTCACACAAAATCACATGCTGATAACCTAATCTAGAAATTCTAGATTGATTTCTAATGACGCATAGAGCAGCCAATTTTAGAAGAGATTTTTTTTTCTTCAAAAATTGCATGTGTTTACACAAATCACATGTTATATTTAAACACCGCCAAAAATGTTTACTCTAAATCATGTCCCCTTTTTTGCTGATGAGGAAGGGAGATTGTGAATATAATGTATCAGTTAGGGTATATAAATGTATCTTCAAATATAGTTCATAAATCATAACACAATTTTGTTATCGAAAAGAATAAGACCAGCTGTTGAAATATTTGGGGTACTTGTTGGAACACATTAATCTCAGGTAATCTATTTCAAATTAAAAGGGTAAATATGCTCTTTGCACAAAAATGTACATGACTGTTTTCAGTTTCAAGTTGACATTTTCAAGTAGATGTACTTATAGAATGGTGGATGGGGAATGTTACAATCTGCAATGATTACTTGTAAACGAATGCATTTCTGAAGAACTTCATCTTCAAACATCCCTAGTCCCCGGGGTGGGAATTCAATTATGATTACAATATATACATAACTTACATCAACAAAAATTATAAGCAATTGCCATTCTCAGAATACACAAAATTACTTTTTTGTTTTGTTGTATTATTCTTTTTATTGCTGCATCTCATGGGTTGTTGATAAATATCATTCACTTTCATCAAGTTTTTTTTTTATTTTATGAATCTTCAAAATACAGCATTGCTTGAAATAAAGTAAACACATTACCACCAAGTCACACCAAAGTCTATGGAATAGTAATACATGCAGTCACGCGTGACACAGTGTGAGAGTGTCTACTTTATTCCAAACAACACTGTACCTAAACAAATTGTTATGACAAATTATAAAAATCAATATATATATTCATGTACCCATGGGTAGTGAGTTTGATGAATATCCTTTTTAATATTGATGTTTTAAAAAGCAAATCCAGCTTTCAAACCAATATTTGTATGATTTTAATATTCATGGAGCCCATAGATTAAGAATTGAATGAATATCATTTCATTTTTTATCACCAAGAGTTAAATTCTTGCTTTAATCCTCAAGGTCAGCTGGGCCTAGCCTTCCCTATGTGTCATACATAGTGCATCTGAGAAACATTTCATTTAATCCCCACAAGGCTCTCCATCTCTTTGAAGATGTCATAAGAGACGTATCATCGGGCTTGACAGATTAGAATCCCTGGGTAGCTGTGAGGAGCGAGTGACTGACGCAACAAGCAAAATGAGTACATGGATGGCTCTGACACCGATTAGGAGGGAGGAATTAGGAGGGGGGCAAGGGGATTTTTGGAGGGATGTGGGAGGGGGTGGGATTAAGGCTTGATATTAATGACATATTGAAGGAGGTACTGTGAGATTTAGCAGGTGGTTTATGATCGAGAGGAATCGCTTTGACAAACTTTTGAGACTATCAATATGAAATATGATTTTTTTTTTTTTTTAAGTAGGCACAATTCTCAATTCTATCCCTTTTTGGATGAAATGTGGAAGAGATTCAATCTAATTGTTAACGCATGCATGCCTATCTGACATCATATCCTTGCTACAAATTTGAAGCAAATGAATAGAGGCCCCATCAAGGCACAACTAACATCCTGTGCAATCAGTCAATGAACAGAAAATATAAAGAATGGGGCAAATGTTAGCAAACTGATGATTACACTTAAAGAAAATTTACTGTAAGTAAATGGAGACCTGCATATTGATATTTAAAAATATGTTAAATGCCAATCTCTAGACAATCCATTTTGCAACAAAATACATATTCCAAGGCCAAAAGTTTTTGTCCTACTATCTAATTATTGATTTTAAAGTTGTATCAGGGTAAAGACTTAAATTTCATTTGGTAAAAGATTGAAGTCAAAATATTGTATCAGATGTTTTATGCATTTAGACAGGTAATGTTTACCCAAGACCTTTTTTCCCCTTCATTTATGGTCGCTTTTTAAGGAGTAAGCAGGGGGAATCACTGCTATCCTTATTAAACCTTTTCAGTATAATTTTCAGTTTCTATTACTTTTTAAAACCATAATTCTCTGTATTTATTCTTTTATTCTTTTGTAGTAGTTGTCGCTGCTGCTGCTGCTGATTATATTGTAGTTTCCAGTAGCAAAACGATACAATCAATGATTGAAATCGTCCCTCCTCTGAAACTGTACCACCATCGTAACAGGTTACAAGAAGAGAGTTTCCATTCTTGAGAATATACGGGGGATAAATTAGCACCTTGTGTATCAGACACGTCTAATTAAGCCACGATAATGCACCCCTTCGAGATCAAGGGATCTCACAGCTTAGAAGGGGAACTGAGTCACAGAGATGTGTCATTATACTCGCAATCTGTCATTTCAATCGGTGGAAGATCCACATGTGTACTTACTGCTGATCAAAGAGAGGTTCTTACGCACAAAACATGATCTTAAAGACTTTCAAGAAATCTCTCTCTCTCTCTCTCTCTCTCTCTGAGCTTTTTAAAATTTTCAAAAACTTTAGCCCCCCCCCCAACAAAACACAAATAAATAAATAAAAAGTATACAAACAAAATTAGATGAAAATAAATAATAAATGTACATGTAACTTGGGCCCTCGGGGACCTTTAAGAGCTCTTTTTATTGTTCCAGGGGCACTTTTTACCTAGAGCTTTGTATATTTTAAGCTATGGTACTCGTGATTTCTAACAGATTTATACAAAAAAGTAAAAGTATCAAACAGCTTGATTGACTTTTTAACCTGTGAAGCATTCATTCATCTTTTAGTACAGGGCATGTAATTTATATACCTTGTGGATAAAAAGATGAACAGCTTCCCTACATCATGGGTGTTTTCATTGCATAATTTTACTTCTTGGAACCTTATACATTTAAGTAAATAATAACATTTTCTAATATGTGATGGATTTTGACGAGACTTACCCTATTTCTTGACATTGGGTTGTCAAAGTCGATGCCTGGAGCAACAAAAAGGTAGCCACATTGAAGAGCTTTCTTTGGTTTCTGTAAAAACATAAATGGAAGAAGAATACGATTAACAAATCATCAATAACCCATCAAGTAATCATTCTGTAAAAACAAGTGACAAAACAAAAAATATGGGGTGATATGGCATGGAACAGTGACTTTCTGTTTTGTTTATCAATTGGCACAAATAAACCTCACTAATAAAAATCAAAATGGTGACATCTATATACTCTAATGGGAGTTTGGGACAAACTAATGGCTGTCATTATCTCTCCAGGTCAATTACTGTCAAGGGGGACATTCAGATTCATTGAAAATATTGATTCCTGCATTATTCAGTTCTGAATGTGCATCATTTGAAACACAATTAAGTGTTAATAGCAAATGAAATGGTGATGAAATGGTGATGAATGCCTCCCAAAAGAGAAACAATAATATTGACATCTATTGAAATACAGGGCAATTAAATATATAAATTTGTACATGAATATCACACAACAAGACTTCAGTACAGTTTGAGCAGAATAGGCTGAATCTATTTCAGTTCACTTTGAAACCCTAAAATGCTTTACTTGATGTAAACAAAATAATTCAACAGCTTTGATGACTACAAGTGTATATTGATTTTTTTTAAAGAATGTGTACATGTATGTCTTCTTTTGTGATTGACATCATGATAATCAATAAATGTCCCTTTGTTCTAAATTAACAATATTTACCTCAAAATGATAGCGATACAAAAGTTTTCACCTATCACGTAAAGTACTATATATAATAGAATGTCACAACGTTCTAAAACATGTTATCATGGATCAGATAAGATTAAAATAAAAAGCAAGATATACAAATCAAAAGCAAGCGAATCAGACTATGAGCAATTTTAAGAACATTGTGTAGAACTAGATCATGCCATAACCTGAGGCAAAGTCCTGGCAGTAGAATGAAATTGTATTTTTCTCAGTCAAACACTGAATGTTATTTCATATTTAACTACAGTTCATGTTGAACATGGCAAGGTAAGTTCCTGTGCGCCTCAAGGTGGAGAGTGGGACAAGCCAATCTTATTCTCCTTCCTAAATGCTCCTACTTAATTAGTAGTTCATGTCTTTGGCTTGATGTCTTGTTCCATCGAATGAGCCAGTTGTTCTCCTGTGTAGAATCCAATTAAAGCAGAAACCTACATTCATAGCTTTAATTTGATACATGAAGTCCCCCCCCCCCCCTTTTTTTTTTTT
>BEXV01000152.1:13969-27699 GCA_003118195.1 Hemicentrotus pulcherrimus | reverse complement strand
GGGGGGGGGGGTGGATATCAGGAAAATATCGGGAAATCCATTTAAATTGGGTAATTATCAGGCCTGTTTCTTTAAGTGAATGGCAGAGTGGGGATGAGAAAAAGTAGCTGCAAGCAACAAAGATCTTGGTAATACACACTGTCATGCTTATTAGACCTAGAAGCGGATTACCACAGGTATATGTGAACGAGGCTCGTCTCTTGACAACAAACATGTACATGTAATCAATTACATTATTTCAACAGTAACATTTACAAACAATTAATGTGCTCCACATGATCAAAAGAAATTGAGGGGGAAAATTGTTCCGCTTCTTTTCACAATCACGTTATTTCATTTTCCACAATGTATCATCCTTGAATTTTCTTCCTAAAACCAACCATAAATTGTTAAGAATAATACCGGACACAATGCTTTATTATTCTACCCCACATCCTCAGTCGCCTTTGAATGCAAAATCAGAAGGAAAAAAAATCAAGTATTTATGTCATGAAAATAAAAAATAGAATGTTTACTTAGTTAATAGTGCCAAATGAAGGTCTCTGCTCAATACCAACTTAAAATTCCAATTACAAACCTCAACCACTAAACAAATATTGTTAGGCGGCATTGCCAGAATTTTGCAGCATTGTTATTACAAGAATTATACTTTTAAACTGTGTTCTACCCACATAACTAACCTTTCTGTTTGCACAGGAAATATACACAATGTAAATAATATGTAGAACTATAGTACAAAGTATCAATTTCAATTTTTCATAAGTCACATGATCATTACTTGCCCATCGAGTGATTCTCTATTTTCTAATACTTCCTGGAAAAGAAGAAGAGGTATCCACCCACTTCTAATCTTAGAGCCCAAGGCAGCCCTTTCGATATTACTCCTTAAAGAGGAGGGTGAGCTCTTGGGAAAAGTGAACGATATTTTGTAAGCCTTTTTATTCTTTTTACGTTAGTGTTGAAGAGTACCATAGAAATTAGTGTCCACTGATAAGGAGGGCTCTTCAAATGCCCTAATAGTCAAAAATATGACAAGTAACAGCTTAGGGTGTGGACCACAACTTTCATGCCACAACTTCATGAAGTCCCATACACAAATTTCTGTGTATGATGCATGTATTATGAACTCCTAGTATTAAAAGACTGAGCCAAATTTTAATCATTTTCATGATTCCAAAACTTCACATTATACACCAATACTTATGTGATACATGATCAACCTTTTCAATCACTTCCGCACAGTTTCTTTCAAATTGCAATTGCATGACCGGAACTCAACTTTAACTTTAAAAAAAAATTAAAAGCCACATTTCCAAAGACATTGTCACCACATGCTAGACCTATCTCGTTACAATCCTCCCACTTTGTACCGTCATTATCCTACATCTGCCTCGGGTTCCTACTTTTGCATTGTCGCGCAGACGCATTGAATCTCAGACACAACAATACACCGCTCCTTGAAACTAGGCTATGGTTCCACCCACTGAAAGCAGGTCAGGGGTAATGACCTTTTCCCCTTGAGGCATTCACAGATGACATCATCATGTCAATCGCCGACCTTGACGACCTCTTGTATTCACCCCAATCTCTTCCATACACACTCGGTATCACAACAACTCCCATCCATTTGCTATCTATGGGAACCCAGCTGTTGGTTGATTTCGGGATAGATCAAATAATAATATTCCACCCTTGAAAACTTAAGTTTGCATTCATCTTCTCCACCATCAAAACAAACAAATAAAAGCCTGCAAAATACAATGGCTACAAATTTTTTCATTTTTTCATCAATGTCCAGTATTCTGTCAAAAGAAAAATTGGTGACTTGCCCAAAAGAAGTCAACCATGTAGGCCTGTTCAATGACAGCATAGTGTTTACAAGTTTTCCTATCGATAAGTCACTCCTTTGACATTTACTCTCGTACACTGCATTTTATTATCAAATATACATCAGTCATCTCTGTAAAGGGATTTACTTTTTACCTTCATATTTGAAAGTCAGGCATCTACGTGATCTATTTATTATTCTTTACCGGTACTCCAAAAGTCACATGTTGGGCCTACATTGTGACTTTCTGGATCAGTCCAAAAGGGAGGTTTCTCCTCTGGAAGTTATGACACTTTCACTTTTCATTCATCTTTCATCAAATTGAATGGAATGCCCTGCCACAAGCAATCCAATCTGCTAATGCTTGAATCTAAACTTTTCAATCGAGAAACAAAATCTAACCCAATTTCGCCCCCAGTAGAACAAAGTTATGACTCATCAGTCCTGTCTAGCTCTCTAAACATATGGTGTTAAGAAAAAGAAGGAGAGAATCTTACTCTACTCGCCAAAAACAGGCACTACATGTACAGTGTATGTGCGAACAAATTGTCTGTTCGGAAAGTAAGAAGGGCATTAACCCAGTGTTGAATAATATGAGTTCATAATGCCCTTCTGGCTCTCAACAGACAATGCACACATTACAACTCCTGCTCTTGATTCAAGGGTGGTACCTGTACATGTATGCTGTTGCACCTGCATACTAATTTCCAGGTGTAATATGTGGTCTGTACATGTATTGTACTTTCTTCATATTCACGTCTCTGTCTCCATCCCCACACCGTCCAAAAAGAAAACCCCAACAAGGAGGAGTGTCTAAAGATCAATACAAACCTTGAGTCACTCAGTATAAGCTCTATGAAAATATGAACAAAATGTTTAGTGGGACCCCATCTTGTAAAAGAGCCTTGGTCCGGGCCTAATTCAATCCTGGTACGTTAATTGGTACCGTTTTAAAAGATAATTTGCAGCCCGCCCTAAATCTAATTTCCACCTGAGCGATGGAACACGATCTGCCTCTCCACGATACATCGGAGTATTCCACATGTAATGCTTACAACCACCATGCTCCAATGTAGGCCTTACAACGCATGTCAAGAGCAACTGTCGTATTCTGAGAAAGACAGCTTGCTCTGTCATAACACAGGCCTTCAACAATTTCTAAAATCTCTAAAATCTCTCAAAATGCACATATGCTGCATTTCAAGAATTGATTGAAACAGCCATGGGCTAGAAAACAATGAAAGCTGCCATGACATAAGCAGTATTACATGTAATTAATAAAAGTGTTGGATCTGTCACGCAACCTTGTCACTGATATCAAATCTACATGTGCACACGTACATGTACATGTACGACTTACTTTTTTCCTGGTGAGATATTTTTTTATGGCAAAATCAAGTTAAAAATTTTAAAAACCTCATTTATTATCCTCCCTTTACTCTCTTCACTAGTCTAAATAGCTGTATTTTGTGTCTCTTTTATGTACTAAATATCTCTACTTCCTATTAATCACATTTGCCTTTAGGCCTCTATTTAAAAAAAAATTTCTTTGCTCTTTCCCCCTTATCTATATTTTTTTAATCTGCTTCACCAGATACGCCCTGTTGCCCTCTCATCACTTTTTGTGCGTATTCAAACATAACATTTCTACCCTTATTTCTTCTCAAATATAAAAACAAATCATAAGATCCTATGCATGCAAACAAAGATGCCTCTTCTTCATTAACAAGGTTATATTTTCAGGTTCATCACCACACCTAATGGTTTGAAGCATTATTCAGTAATTTGTTTTTACCTGAACACAGCCCTCTACAAGTGTTACAGAACTTTAATTTATATATTTTTGTTCTTCTTTAAATCTCCATTATACTCAATTTATAAAGCAAAATCCTGAATTCACATTTTTGTCTTTCCTTCACCCATACCACACCCCTGCACTGTGACTAGTGTGAGCGTGACGAATCCTAACTAATCCCTAGTATATCAATAAAACAGATTGAGAAAATCATAATCTATTTATTTCCACCTCGGAATTAGGCCAAATTCCAAAAGAAAGACTTTTCCTTGCTGATAACTTTCACATTTCTCCCGATACTCCAGCACTGAATCCCATTTAATCCATTAAAGGCTCGTTAAGGAATCCATGATTGACAACATAATGCACAAGCAGAACCGGAGACCAAAATAGAGAGGTCCTTTAATTGGCAACTAGGCAGCAATTTATGAACATTAAATTCCAGCACAACTTCCTAACATTTAAAGGTATAGACTAGAGAATCGAATGGTGTTATAGAGCCTACATGTAAATGATTTAATAACTAGCTCGAAACGTTTGATTTAATGTGAAAAAATGACACCTTTTACGGTCTAGCCCATGAAAAAAGGAGGTCTTTGTTGTTGCCAATTTAAAAATGCTTTATGGAAATTAATTTTTTGTAATCAAACCTATAATTTTACAAATTTTATGCAATCCACAGTGTTGTCATGCATCAAATGTATATCTGACAAAATATAGAGTAATCTTCTTTTTTTTCTCCTAGAAAATGTTTTTAATTAAAATTGTATTTGGTATTTCTTATTGCAAAAAGTTTGAGTTCAAGTATCTATTCAAATATTGCATCAGATTCAGAAATTCTGATTTGAATACAGTTTGTATCAATTTAAAATTGATATCATTTTTGCTATTTAATCAAAAAGAGATCCAGACACAAAGGTAAACAAAACCAATCATCTCTACCTCTGTCTCAAGCTCTCTCTTTAATTTAAAGCTTATCTGCCATAGTTTACAGGAGGGATTAGACCGCCCTGCAAGGTCACTGGACAGGTGGTTATCTCATCAACTCAGCTCTCAGTTAACATAAGAAAAAGAGGATCATGGGGGACCAATGGTCACTGATCAGGCATTGTTATATCAGGGACTTGAAAGCTTTCAAGTCCCTGGTTATATAGAGGGCACAGGTAGCTACAAGTAGTGCAGTGGGCCTTTAACATCTCTTTAATCGCGGCTGCCCCCAAAAGGGTGTTACTTCCGGTCTTGGTGCTCCTTTAAGACCAATGTAAATAACACCTCAGCTTGGACATTTGCCATTAAATCTCAAAATTACTGCTGAACTAAAATAGATTCCTTATTGGGTCTCGTCCAACACTGAACTTGAGCTTAAGGATCGGTGAAGTAAACCTTTAACATCAATTTCAGACAAGGTTAATTGAATATGCTTTTACGACCCAATTGCAAGGACGATACAGTAGCTACATTTGGAAACATTCTTCCTTATTGGGGATAGTGTCGGTGCCAAAAAGTTGTGTATTTAAGGATTATGTATAAATGAAAAGAGCAAACATTTGTCATGTCATGTATATGTATAGGTTCACCAGAACATGTACATTGTATTTCTGAGAAGTATCAATTTAAAGGATAAGGACGAACTAGAATGATAACAAATTATTAATTACATGTATTTAAGTCAGTATAAACAAGCCAGAACTACAAATGGTCACTGTGTGTAAGTTTCTTTATTCCCTACAATGTCGAAGACAAAAATATCCAGATTCAATCATTCAACAAAGTCTATCGCGAAAGCAAGACTTTGATTTCTAAAATTCACTCTCTGATGTCTGCAGAGTAGCATTCTCACCACGATGCCCGTCTGCAAGCACAAACTTCAATTTTTACAATCTTTACCACAAATCCTAAAACCTTGAGCAGAGCCTAGTTATGTCAGTCTCTGACTATGTCAGGGGTGGTTATTAAAAGCCTATTGTAGTCTCACAGTGCAGAAACTGTAACACGCACACAGCGGACCGACCGACTGACCGACTGACACGAGGCCGCTATCAAGGCAGTGAACTCTTTGGTTTCTTCTCAGTTTCTTATTAGTCTCCGGAGAAGGTTGTTTGTTGCTTCACCTTGGCTTTTTTTTTACTGCCGTGCAAGATCTCAGGGAAACCCAATCAGTGAGGACATAACGTAGATGCACTGGTGTGGACAGCTTACCGTGTAGTGCAACATTGTATCGAGCCATCTGATGCCCGCTAAGATATGGGTACCGTACACTATTAGTTGTGCGCTCAGAGTTTATAAGAACATGAACTGCACTATTAAAACTAGAATTTTCATTTCATTTAGGATCTTTAGGACTTTAGGTCAAAATTATTGCCCAATTTAGCTGAAGTGTAAACAAGATATTAATTTTCTGCCAAAATACTGAACGGAAAAATGAAGAGAAAAAACCCTCAAAATCCTTTATATGGTACAAATCCACAAAAGAGCAGTTATTTCCGATCCAGTTACACTTTGTAGTTAAAAGTAATGATACTATGGTCATGAGGACAGATTAAAATAAAAGAAGTTCAAGAACGGCAGCGTCCAGATGGTGGGTTGCTAACTTTTTATTACATTTATTACATGTATAGTTCCATTTTGTCATGGCATCAATCCACTGAGTATGCATTAGCTGTTGCTATATCGAAAAAAGATCATGCAAGCATTTGTGTTGCCGGAGAAGGTTTGTTCAAGAAGTATGTATGGAATTAGTTAACTGGTCCATTGGGTCCCAAATAGTATTATTTGTTACTTTCTTTGTTTGTTTGTTGTTTAATGTTTCCTTTGGGGGCCAGTTTGCAGCCACCATGAAGTATCTCATCGCATCATCAATCATCATGTTTCATTCCCCACTCAAGTTTTAATTCTACCCTGTTGAAAATTTCGCAAGAACAGTCGTAACAAGAATCTCAGTTATTTTAAGAAGTACATTGCACTCATGTTAGTGACACCTTTATTTGTATGAACGAGGACATACACGGGGATCACATGTCAGAGTCGTATAACGGCGCAGGGGTTCAAACATTCTCTCAATTCTGCACGTACACAGAATGTGGCCCGTACAATGTGCACATGAAAGGCATTAGAGAGTTACAAATGATTTAAATCTCCTAGCTTATGAGAAGAATGCACATGTAATGAAGGTTCATGACCAAGATATAGCATATCAAGTCCATAAATATTTGTTTAGACTCTCTTTTCTACACCGTCTGCTTTGAGTTGAAAGAGCATAACTCATATCATTACACACAGACGAAACAGCCTTATGGCGCTCTCAACAAAATGATGCATTTTTTTCTTCATAAAGGTAATACAAAGTTTGGGGAAATTTTGAAAATTGTGTTGATAGATATTCTTTACAATTTTGATATATTTGCACCTTTCTGATTCTCTGCAAATCATGTTTTTCTAGGGGAACAATCTCTCTTATCATACTGAACACACAATTTAACAATGATAGTAGGAGATATGCTCAGAGATTTTTATAGCATACTGATAAGATCTTTAAGAGCTGTATTCGGACTATTGAAGAAAACAGGTCCAAAACAAAACTTGACCCTGGCCCATTGAAGTTGATTTACATGGGTCACTCAATATCTACTGTCTATTTAAAGCCAGGTACAGTACAAGGTTAGGGGAGATATATTTTCCAAATTGCCCTGCACTCCTGCAGAGTGAAAAATACCACCTTGGGGGGCAAGCATTTTTAAAACTCAAATCTAATGTTTGAACATTTATCTTTGTTTCTAATTCAATAATCATCATTCAATTCAAATCATAAAATCATTTCTTTTCATTGTCATAAAACACAAGATATCATTTATTTTGGGGTAAAAAAGTAGTTCATGGACTTTGAATTTGACGTCATGACACGATCCATTCGCTAAACATTTGCACTCTGATTAAAGCCATTAATGTTGCAATCAATCTCAAATATTAGCATTAGTTTGCCATGTGATTCTGAAAAACACAAGAAAACCATACAGCATGAAATTTGTACTCATTCCAAATCCACTTTTTTGACCCCCATTGGAAAACGACAAGTCTGTGCATTGAATTCACCGAGATAGTGACAAACTTGAAATTAAAGGACCGGTATAATGGACAATGGTCAACAGGAAACTTGGGGATCAATTGCAAAGAAAATGCAAAATCACAGCAAGTCACTTCCATTGTGAAGAACTTGATATCAACTGTAAAAGAAAAGTTGTTTTGTCATAAAGATTTTAAATTGTATGTGATCAAAGATTCTATTATTTTTTAGTATAATGTA
The DNA here is from genome assembly GCA_003118195.1 of Hemicentrotus pulcherrimus. Classification (NCBI taxonomy): domain Eukaryota; kingdom Metazoa; phylum Echinodermata; class Echinoidea; order Camarodonta; family Strongylocentrotidae; genus Hemicentrotus; species Hemicentrotus pulcherrimus. Next base: position 19,776 of record BEXV01000152.1, on the reverse strand, counting down.
CACTGTAGCTGTACTGGTCTATGTATTTCACGAGTCTTTCAAATCCAGCAGTCCGTGACTCCAATCCGGGCCCTGCTGTCATTTTTTTTTTAAACAAGATTTTGAGTTCTCACCACTTACGAGTCTAAAAATAATCATCACAATGCTATCAACGCCAGGAGAAACCCTTCCCACCATAAATCTCCAACAGACCAAATGTGTAACTACAGCAGCCAAGGAGTTAATCAAATTTAGGAAGCACAGCCCAGTGATCAATGGAATATATAGTAAACAAATGATTGGGGACAAATGCAGTTTCTATTACCTCAATAGAAACCGATAAAAGGAATAATGAATAATGATCGTCTTCATGCAGTTCAAAAGATATAATTCATCTGTTGAGGTTTTGTGGTTTTCATTCCATTTTTTTTTTCTCGACAACCTCTCCCTTTTATTTCTGTTTTTTTTTTTCATTGTGGTCCCAATCCTTCATCTGCAAGTTGGCAGCTTTGGTGTGCAAGGTGGCATGATGGATGGGGTCAATTGCTGAGTGTATGCATGTGTCACACTGCCTCATTAGCATTACAATACAGATGAACCATAGCAGCTAAGTGTACACGTCTGCACCACCACCACCACCACCACCATCATCACCACGTAGGCAAAGACAGAGAAATTACGTCTGGAATGCAAATGATCTTTGCATCCATTGAGCTTTGTTCCTGATTTTAATCTCTCCGCCAAGAAGAGATAATGTTTCTCTTTCTTGGCAATGGAGATGAATGTTGCCATACATGTACATCATGGTGTAAAATTGAATGCCATGTTTGTCATCTTGCCTGACGTATGCTTTTGTTATTGGCTGATTAATGGAACTGATGAAGCTGATAAACATCATGTTTGTCTACAAATGAACCTGCATGAATTGCAGGGTACAGTTAATGATTGGGAATTTCATTCAGTTCAACAGTAAAGAGGGGCAAAGACTTGTATGATGATCATATTCAAATGATATTTGGAGCCAGAAAGGGGGGGATTCATATATATTTGAACACAGAGTTAATGCCCTTCTGGCTCTGAACAGACAATATTATTATGACTACAGAATCTCTGTTGCAATCACATTTGGTGCTCTAATGGTGAAAGGCCTGTGTACATGTACATGTATGTATGCATAGAAGGACTGCAATTATCATGCTCATCACTGATCATAGAGATGGCCATTATCAATGAGCTCTCAGGGGTATAGGTAGGGGTGCACACAGTTGCCAATGATGATAGGGATTAAGGGGATTAGGAATCTTTTATGTCAATATTAAAGGCCAGTGCTAATCACATAATCCTTCAGACAATGCAACATGGTTCTTCATTCAAAAAAGTTGGACAGTGGGTTTACATTTAAGGCCTATGTGGTAAAGTGCATTATAATCAGGGAGTTATTATGTAGTACTTAATACATTGTGAGCAATGGCAGAAGCTATAGGGTACCTCAGCCTACATGTACATGTACATGTACATGTACAATGTAATGTACATGGTCACCCTGCCTCATCACCTTGTGTAAAGTTTAGAGAACAATACATTGTACATTGTAACTTACAACTGGACATAACTCCACTCTGTAGTGTACATTTCTCTTCAAACCACTGAGAAATAGTTTAAACAGTAGAGAAAACAAAGGGTCTAGCACATAGAGATTGTAGCACAGAGTAGTGAATGGCTCTGGCTAATATTGCTGTACATGTACAAAGCTTCCAAAGGACTGTAACTTAGCTTCTCCGAGACATTTGAGAAGGTGGTTAAGGTCCTACAAAAACCACAAAGTCGTTTGTTCAATCATTAACACAATGAATGTTTTTGTTGCCAAGTCCATGGCAACAAGATTGTCATAATTATCTTTTTTAAATGACAAAATGGAGCCGATGCTTGCAGAGTTTTACACAGGTATATGGGATAGCGATCAGGTGCCCCTGAGGTCAGTCAGCTGTCTATGTACAGGCCAGACCCATACTCCATAGGATAATACCTGACGTCACCATCCTCCTCCCGCAAGACGGCTAAACTCATCTCCAATATTGATTAACCTCTGGTTCAATCTCTCTCTGTCTCTTGTACATCAGTGACTCTTCAATTCAGTCATGAGTCACCTAGCCTAAATCCCAACGGCTGCAGTCAGATACACCAAGTCGAAGTTGAAGGTATGGTGGATGTATCAGGTGACCAAAAGGACACTAGTTTACAGTGTCCACTGGTCTTGGGCCTTCTTGGTAGAGGAAGAGCAGTGGACATTTGATAGCACGAGAGATTGAGATGACCACTCGAGCGAGCGGTCTGCTCAAGTCAGACAGTTGCACTTCCTCTTCACTGGACTTCCATATCTGACATGTCAATGGCTCAATGTTACCATGTTCAAGCCAGGCCTACATGTACATGTTCACATTGACAATGTACTGTACATATAGTGCCTGCAATTTTAGGCACACTTTAGCGAAACAATACACAGAATGAACAAATTAGCTCTCCTAAAAAGATATAACTTTTCCAGTTTTGCAAGGAAATATCATTTTACAATAGAGCAATTTAGAGCTTCTGTGAATAATAATTTCTCATACAAATAAGGTAAGGCCTCAACATATTTGGACAAGAAAAATATTTTCTTATTGTATCATTGAAAAGAAATCATACGCATAACATATTCTGGAATAATGGAAGAATATTTGACTTCATCTACCTTGTAGGAGGGCCTACAGTGAACAATTGTATGTGAATTTATTTATATATTCCCTCAAATTATCTCCAGAGAGTCCTTTAATAGCAAACTGCTTCTTTGCAGAGCCTGGGACCTGTGTCACTTTATGCAGTTTGAACCTGACGGTCTGGCTGAGAGAGCGACATTCATACACTTAAACTTGAAATCCGACTGTCCATTTTTCTCAATTCTAGATATAAAAATAAGTTTGAAATGGAAGAAAAGTAGGTCAATTACTATTTTTAAAAATGAAAAAAAAATTCTTAAGGTAATTAAAGAAAGCTCAACAAATATTAGTCTACAGATGTACATCCATTTCAGCTGTATACAATACATTTATGAGGTGTGCATCTTTCACCTCATACCTCTCTATTTTTGTTTGGAACGTGCCATCTGTATGGATGCTGACAGATCACAATGTAACGGGATGAATAGGATGGCCCATCCATTTCGGATGTTTGCATATTTTTGTCAGAAATTCATGCGGGTGCTCTTTCATGATCTGTCTGTCTCTGTGCTGCGATGAGCGATCATGTCTGCTGCCTGACATTTTCGGAACATCCCAAACAAATTGATTGAATTATTGATAATGGATTCTGTTTCTAAGGACATATGCTCCACCGTATTGAGTCCCATGCATATACACGTACGTATGTACGTATGTAGTCATCATGAGACATAGATTAGAGACCAACTATCAGATAAAACAGTCATTGTCAAACCAACTATAAACCAACCAAAAATCCTCAAAATTTAGGCCAAATGGAGGTATTTCATTATCTATTTGTTTTTTTGTTTTTTGTTGTTGTCTGGTGTGAATTGGGGTATACTACGCTGTTATTCCACTTTAAATAAAAATTTGTTAAGGAAATATCCAGTTTAGAGAATCATGATGAGATAAAACAGAAAGTTGTTAAAATACAAGTCTGTTCTCTTTATTAACAAGAATTCCACTACAGGTTCTCATGTACAATCTTGATTTCATCATTTGAAGAGTACCTGTAATAGCTCCTAGACTACATGTAATGACATTTCTATTAAAAAATGATCTCTATTTGATTTTAGAGCAATTTCCCAATTCCAAATGCATTACAAAAACCATTATCATTATTTCACAACTACCATGCCAAACCTTGGCATGATTCTAAGTATTTGAACATGAAATCAAATCCCTACATGATTACCTGTATTGTCATAAAGGATCTTGCACCAAACTACAGTGTATATGAATTTCATAGAAAGATAAATTGTCATGTCATATTTGTGGGTCGTCGTGCTTTAGAGAACTGAGAGGATTTGAATGCATTGTCAATCGGTATGTCCCGATGGTTCCTAGCCGCCCTGAATGAAATACATCAGATAGTCAGGGACAAATAGAGAGCGGATATGACGATACAAACCAATACTATAGAATACTATAGAAGATAGAAGAGGAACTGGTCTCGCTCTGATAATCATTAATAATTTGGTTCAACCATTATTTTCTCTTCGCTTTTTTTTATACCCGGTGTTACTGTATCAATTCTCTTCAATGAATTGCATTAATACTACACTAAAGGCACAAGAATGTAAATTTAATTGAATTGAAATACCTGTATGTGTTGTTTTTGCACTTTTTTGGTTTGAATGGCAAACAACAACAAACCACTGTCCTTTTTTATGATGGGACCTGAGAAGTATGTAACTATGACATAAGAATGTCTTTCAATCAACACCCAAAACTTGTAATACTCAAACAGGTGGCTCAATGGTTTTCACCTAGAATTGAAAATGTTTGAAATTTGGGCAATTTTTTTCATGGGATGTTTCTACTAAACATATTCTGAAACAAGGGACTAAATGTTTATCTTCGTCAAAACTCAACCTCATTCATAGCCTCAGTGGCCATCTGGCATACATTGTACATGTACATGTACATGTAGCTTACAGTACAGTGTATGTGTAACTCAGGACAATTTTTATCTGCATGGTTGGCAATGACATTTCAAAAATCATTGAGACGTGCAAAACAACGGTAGGTCTACATGTACATGTACATGTACATGTACATGTGATGCACACAATTATCACAGAATACATGTAGCAGTACACAGTTTTCAGAATTGCCAGATTAACTCTGTTATGCATGTACTGTATGATGTAAAGTTATTCTCTAATTCTCTAGTGCCGCAAGAAACCTCAAATGATCATTTTCAAGGCAACATCATTACCTACATAGATCACAACAAATTTAGGAATTCATATTAGAGAGCTACAGTAACTGGAATTGTACTGCTGGAGAAACATGAGGATCTACATTTCAATACAACAACAGTAGGCCCCACCTCCTGCAATTTCCTCATTTTAAACCTCATTGTTCACTGCTTTTCTTACTACAGAAATGGAACAAAATAATTTGAATAAACAAATAAACATTCAGTTCCATTCGTCCATAACATGTACAATTATACACTGCTACATGGGTCTACATGTACATTGTTACATGTAATTTAACGAGTACACAGGCCCATGGACAGAGTTGCTACAGCAGCCCATTGCTGTCAAAATGCAGTTACACATAGTAATCTCAGCACTTCAGTACCTCCCACCATTGTGGCCAGTCTCTCTCATATCCCCTCTCTCTCTCTCAAAAAAAGAAAACCTTACATATATACAGGACTAAACAATAGCAGGACCCTTTACAAAGGCCCTGGTTCTGTTTACAACACTTCCAGGCCTAGGCTATAGCTGGCCGCAATGCATGGTAGAGTACATAACAACCAAGCTTACATTCCAGGCAAGCTTAGGCCCTGATTAGCCCAGCCCCTGATTTGCATAAATACACACAGGACTATTCTCTCTCTTTCTCACACCACCTATTCACACAGACTTACCAGAATAATTGTGGGGAAGGGTTAATTGCTTCAGAGGTTTCGGCCAAATTTAAACTCCTTATCACAGTTTTGTACAGACATTCAACAGTGTAGGCCTACACTTTAAAAATAAAGTTGAGTTCTGGTCATGGGATTGCATTGTGAAAGAAACGGTGTGGAATCTATCAGAAAAGGTTGATCATCTAGTACATGTATATAAAGTATTT
>BEXV01000151.1:366761-384227 GCA_003118195.1 Hemicentrotus pulcherrimus | reverse complement strand
GGGGCCCTCTCCAAAAAAAAGGTAAAATTTACGTGTTTTAACATGTTTTTGTGACCCCCCCCCCTGGATCCGGCTCTGGTCAGTGATGTATCAATACCTTGGACTTGGGAGGGGCAAAACAATTTCAGGTTACCTTTTATGAGGGTTCCAGTTCGCGTTGCAGACGGGAACGGGAGGGGAGGGGGAGGGGGGACGTATCCACCAAGTGACAGAAATAGAATGTAAGTCTTTTCAGAATGTGCCTGTTTTTGCGCCTTTCTGGGTAAAATATTACAATATCTTAAATATCATAATCTGCTGACTACCAGTATTATACATAGGTCGAATTTTCTTCTTGGTCGAGAATATATCAGGAGGGCCAAATTGCCCCTTTCCTCCTCAATACACTAGTGGTGGCTGTTGATAAAGTATCCATTTCATGTCTGTCTGCGCTTCTGAAATTGACGGAAAGAAAAGAGGAAATCGTTAAAGAATGGATCACAAGAGGGCGACATTTAATTCAAGAATCATGTCAGTTGCCTCAAAGGGCTAGCTCCTCAACTTACCATTTAAGATTGACTTCTAACTAATTGGTTGTTGAGAAGAGCTAGATGACCAACGTCTATGTAAATGTAGACGAAAGCCCATGGAAGATTTTTATCTATCTGTCTGTCTGTCTATCTATCTATCTATCTATCTAACTATCTAACTATAAATATATATATATCAGTCTGTCTGTGTGTAAACCTACCTAACCACCTATACCTACCTGTATCTACCTACCTACCTATCTAACGAACTACAATCTATTCATCTATGTATCTACATTCGATTTAGAGACGTTTCACGAATTAATTTAGTTACTTCAACTTGTCATCTATTAATCTACTTACCTATCTATCTATATACCTATTTATCTTTCTGTCATGTAGATGTATTGTGGTTTAGTGGATAAGTCACTGGACTTTGAACCACAGGGTCAGTGTTTGCATTCCTGCCGACACAGCACTACTGTCGTTTGGCAATGCATTGCAATGCATTAATCTACATTTGCCACACTCGACCCGGTTGAGGTAAATAAGGGACCTGGCAGGATTTAACAAGTCCCGATTAGTCTAGAAACTGGCCGATTTAATTTTCAAAAATCGCCATCACCGCAATCTCCCCCTGTACACATGTATACTGCAATCCGAAGATGCCGTGATTCTACGCCCGTTTTACAGTAGGCTACATGGGCATATTATCGATGCGTACGGATTTCGTGGATCACGCCATCTTCGGCGTGCTGCATTTAGGAGATAGAAGAGATTGTGATCGAGAAAAAAAATTATACCATCCAGATTTTGAAAAATAACTTGCTATGCTAAGGCGCCTTAATGGTAGCCATTCTAAAACTGGGGGTGTCAAGTTTAACAGACAAGAAACCACTATTATTATTGTTATTATTATTATTATTAATATTAATATTGTTATTATTATTATTGTTGTTGTTGTTGTTGTTATTATTGCAATTATTATTGTTCTTGTCATTATTATTAATATTAATATTATCATTATTATTATCATTGTACTTATCGTTATTATAGTTATTAAGAAGGCGCGACGGTTCAGTACTGTTGTAGAGCAGTAACCGAGAGGTCCCGGGTTCGAAATCAAGTCAATCCGCCTGTGCCGTGCCCTTTGGTAAGGCATTCATCCTCATTACCAAGTTTCTCGGAGAGTACTCAAAGCCGTCGGTTCCCTTGTTGTTTATTTACAAGCATATAATACTTTATCAGCAGTCAGGTAAATCAATCGTCAACTATCAACCATAACAAATATTATTAGTAATGTCATCGTTATTATTATGTATGCATCTCTACTTCTTATTTATCTATTTAATCTCTTTATCGAACCATCTTCCTACATGTCTACCTACCTACCTACCTATCTATCTATGTATCTATATCTCTATATCTCTTTATTTCTATTGACATCTATTTCTATCTATCTCTATATCTTGGCTGCGACGAGTTGATTTCCGAACAAAAAAAATTGCAGGCAATCAAAACCAAAATATGCGTGTCGAAAAAAAGGGGGTGACAAAATAAACACAAGGAATTAATTTCATTTGGCCTATTTAAACCTGAATTCTCAAATAGTCCCGTAAAACTTTCTTTTAAATTCTTGACATATAACTTACAGGGCATCTACAATTCAGTGACACGTCCACACTCATTACTCTGGACCCTTTTATGCAATGATAATATTTGTTGACTGCAGGTGCGCTCTTCGCCCACATGTTACCGCCTTTCAGGCTCTTCTACGCTTTCCACGTCTCCGTTTACACGAGACTCGTCGACCTTTTTATATTTCATGCATGCTTTTTTCACGCCTCTAGAATAGGTACATCACGTTCCTTTCATGAAGGTATTATTAATCTTTAGTAGATATGAAAACATCCCACGTGAGACACACTCGCTCTCTACCTTCGCCCCCGAGGTATCGCGCCAAATGTGAAAGACACACGTAATCAAAACGTCAAGTGCAAACTTCATGTTTTGTTTCTCTTCTTGGAGAGAGGGTTACCGATACACCCTGAGAGCCGGAAGGGCGTGTGTCATTATCGGAAAAAAAGGTAACGGCCTTGTGATTTAAAGCAGAGGAATACGAAGGTAAAAAAAATCATGTTTAAACGTCTAGACACACTACCAGGTGACTATGCAGTGTTTTCTCCTTCGAGAGGGTGAACAAAAAGAAAGTAAAACAAAGTCGCGTATGCTGACAGCCAGAAGGGCGTTAACTCACAAACTTTTATTTTTGTAATATTTTTGTTTATACAAAGAACGAATTTCCTTTTGGCCATTAGCAGACAGTAATGAAAATAGATATTCAAAACGTAAAGTACACAATACGAATATTTATTTTAGCCTTATTTTTTCTTCGTGAGGGTTACTGATAAAGGATAAGCAAGGTATTCCATGATGAGAGCCAGGAGGTAGTTAACTTTCTTTTCTTCTTCATATGGAGCAATATTATAAAGCATACAATTGTGAAAATAAATGAACACACTGCGTATCCATTTGTTCTTCTCCGTCGAGAAGGTTACAGGCAAAAATGCTCATATCACGTCACAATGGGATAGCATCATGATCACAAAGGTTTTCGGAAAATCAACTCAAGGGTGATTTCATACTCTATCGTACATTCTATCTAGTAATCATGTTCGGATAACGTAATACGTCACTGTGATGTCTGACCATTTCAAAGCCCCTCTGCACTAGCTTGGTCATGGGGGATTAGACCTCCCTGCATGGTCACTGACAGGTGATTATCTCATCAAATCAGCTCTCAATTAACATAAGAAAAAAGGGACCATGGGGGACCAATGGTCACCGATTAGGCATTGTTTGCTATACAGAGGGTGCAAGTAGCTACAAGTAGTGCGGTGGGGCTTAAATTGGTGGTGGATAAAGTTATTGAATATTCCAAAGTATTTGCAATCGCGTTTAACATCCTTCTGGCTCTAAAGAGGCCGTTATGAAAATAGATTCATCGGTTCTTAGGTGGCTCTCTGCTTTTGACACGGTAAAGTGACAGAATTGAGACGCTCGGGAACCAGGTGGGTTTGTATACATGGAGCGTGGGGACACCGATTATTTTCTCCAGGCGCTATTTGTCTACTCCCCACTCGGGTACACCTTCCGAAATGTGACGAGTGACCTTTCCAAAGTTGTCTAGACGTGGGGATTTCGCCTTTGAAGTGTTTATCTGGTCACGCAGTCACAACATGTTTAGCGTTCAAAAAGGGTTAGGTACTCTATAGTCCTGATAGCGACTGAGATTCTTTTTTTACCAACAGCTTCGGGCGAAATCGAATCTTAACCAAACAACAACTTTGCCACAGTGCCTGAAATTAAGTGCATTGATATAACAAACAAGATACTATAATTAACCATCACGCATATAAACAAACTGCATCAAGGGGAAGAAAACAACATCAAAACAGATTTATTAATCATGAAACAGTTTCGTTTGGGATTGATTTTCTATACCGAAGTGATATTAATGAAACAAAATAACATGTTGTTTTTGTGTAATGAATACCAATTATTATTTGACGACAAAGTATATACGGAAATACTCTTTATACGACACTACAGGCTCAATAATGGCGAAGCCGTGGATAGACTTACCAATGATTCCATATATATCTGATATTGTAATACACAGTAAACATGAGGATAGGTCGTGTTTAATCAAAAATAGAGATAGAAACAATATACGTATGAGATTATGTGCTAAGGACACTGAAATGACATCAAACGATCTAAACACGTGATATTAATAAGTAAAAAAAAAACACTACGCTGCTACAGGCTTATACACATCTGATTTGCTTGTAAGACAGCTGAAGAAGACAATCATGTTGAGATGAGATCAAGATCATTGCCTAAACATTGGCAAAATATTGTCCAATACAAGGGTTACTATATTTCCCACTAGCCTTAGTTTTGTATTTATGCGTCCAATCTACGTTGGTTTTTCCTTATTTTAAATAAAAGGATTATCATTATTGAAAAAAAAACCAATACCCTAGTTTGGATAAACTTTAATTGCCCCCCCCCCAAAAAAAAAATAAAAAATTGTCGGACATATCCTTTCCTAAAATCATGTCCATGTTAGGCAATTTCTACTCTGTGCTTTTTAATAACACTGGAGACGTTCCATGAGATGAAGATCGATGGAAGGAGGAGTAAATCGCGGGTCCCCCGTGACTCATTACGATCACGATAGCTTCACATTATATATTGTCCGCTTATCGGTCTTCTGAAGTAATTCTGTCACCATCGAATTCCCAATATATTTTGTGAATGATATTTGTATGATGTTTTGGTATAATTTGGTCATTTCAACAGTGTTGCTTTAGTTATAGAAAGGTTAGGCTGTAGTGATAATTTATGCATGAAACATTTGAGAAGAAATGAACCAATTGCGAGAGGAGTTACTGACCCTGCAGTTTCACGCTGAAGGATAATCAGTAACATAAGCCGATAAGATGGTTATGAGGTATTAAGCGAGAGCATCGATATCCAATAAATTGTCTCTTATAAACCACAGGAGACCGATTTTGGGTCTATTTATCTCGTTATCGTTATCATCCACATGGGACCGGCCCTTCTTGGAGTAGGTAAGAGGTTGATAACCTCACAAATTGAACATCTTAAGAGAAACTCTAAGTTTCGGAAAAGGAGATAAATATAAAAAGTTTGATACCTTGAAGATTTATGGGCAGTGACATTTACTACCATATTGAATTTAAAAAATACTTTACATGACGCGCCAATCCAATTATCTATGTTAATCCTTCCTAATCGGAGGGTTTGAGTGTCAGTTCTGCAGAAAAACAATTCTTCAGGTTTTATTATAAGCATCCATTAATGTTGAAGATTCTATTATCTAGGCTAGACGGATTGTTATTGAGCGTAATTAATTTCCCCAAATGCAATATTGCAATTTTTAAAAAATATCCTTAAATATTGGGAACAGAGAGCAATTCTACTTTGTTCATTTCTTCTCAAATGTTTCATGCATTAAATATGATTACAACCCCTAGCCTACCTTTCTATAACTAAAGCAAAACTGTTGAAATGACCAAATTATACCTAAACATCATACAATTATCATTCAAGAAATATATTGGAAATTTGATGGTGACAAAAATTGCTCAGGTAATGGTGCGTTACCAGAACTTTTTTTGAATAAAAGACTTTAATAAAGAAATGTCGTGTGAACCTGTTGTAATAAAATGTGAAAAACAATTTGTTACCCTCTGAAAACCTATAAATCCGGAAAATGTCTGTCCTTGTTTTTATTGGATTTGGCTTCTAATTGGTATTATCATTTGAGATGCTAGAACATCAGGAAAGGTGCATGCATTTCTAGCTATGTTGGCTCGCCGAAAGGACGGGTAAGAGAATCCCTGTCGTTCCTTAGGGCGGCCCTATCGATCTCGTATAGTTGCGATTATGATGTCGGGAAACATTAGCTATTGGATCCCACCTTGTTGACAGATAGATAGATAGATAGATGAGTAGAGAAACGAAGGAGAGGGAGAGAAAGAGAGAGAGAGAGAGAGAGAGAGATGGGGAAAACTAAATACGTATTTAAAAAAACAACGATATGATAAACAGAGGAGGACTGACAAAGAAAAACAAAGAGGGTGGGAAAAAAAGAGATTTATAAACAAAAAGTAGGGAGACAAAAACATTGGGAACAAGAAGGACATAAATAGAGTTTTCAATAAATCAGGGATAGAAGAGGGTATATATGTTTAAAAAAGAGATAGTAGAGAGAGAGAGAGAGAGATAACTGTAACAAAAACCGCAACAAAAAAGAATACGACGAAAATTAAGAGAAAAGAAACATTTTTAAACGCGCACAGACGGACACGGAACAGTTCCCTATACACAGCCAGCAAGACATGAGATTGAGTCCTTTAACAAAACAAAAAATAGCCATGTCAACATGCCTTGAAAATATATTACCATCAAGGTCAACAACAAAATACTTTAAAACCTGCCTTTCTATCTGATGAAGGCCTACTTTTATGTATGTTTGTACCTGACTTTGCCTTGGGTTCAAATAAACCGACCTGTCAGGGGGACAACCGTTCTGAAGGACATTGAATATCCTCGGTAATACAGGGGGTATCTCACTGAACGGCGAATGCTCGCAAACGTAGCGATTTTTTTTGTTCTCCAGGGTTCGTAAAAGGTTACAAAAGGTTTGTTAAAGGTTGCAAGAGAAGTTCGCAAACAGTTTTCATTGACGCAAACATTTTTTTTTTTGCGAAAATATTTTCCCGCAAACAGTTGCAAACGTTTTCAAAACAGTCGTAAGCGTTTGCAAAACAGTCGTAAGCGTTTGCAATCGGAGACGGTGTCGCTGAAATTCTTTTTGATTCGCCAATGCTAGCGACCCCGTGACTATATGGTTCCTAAATAAAATCGACCCATTGAGTATCAGGTGTTTGCAAAAGGTCCCATACATTAACAAAATAGTGACAAAGGATTGGCCAATTATTGCTTAACTTCGCAAAAACTGTCACTAACATTTGCTTAAAGTCGCTAATAGTCGTCAACTGACTGTCGCAAACACTTTCGCAAACACTCGCTCAAATGTTGCTTATTGTCGACAAACATCGCTAAAAGTCGCTAAACCTGATTTTCGCCAACATTCGTAAGAAAAGGTCGTGAATCCAAATCCGCAACGCTCGTAAGCATTCGCCGCTCACACAATGAACATGATGGAAAAAGAAAGAGGACAACATAATTTTCTCAGGTAGACAAAGGAACATCCCTTCACTGCTATTATGTCAAAATGTGTAGAACATGTGTCACATGCATATTCACCTGTTTTACTCATTTTTACATAATATCAGTGAAGGGATGTTCCTTTGTCTTCCCGAGGAACTGTATATTTTGTCCTCTTTCTTTGTCCGTCACGTTCACAGTGTCAGTGAGATACACATGTTCTGCTTCAGTGGACACGCTATATATAGGAGCCACCACGTTGCTTGCTCGATCAATGCCTCGAAGTACTATGCAGATACTTGGCAAATTAAACACAAACTTATATATCATTTAAACGATCTACGTACGATGGTATCCCTTGTAAGTTTTGGCCATGGTCTGCAGTATATGTAATGTTCATAAGGAAACAAACAAAATATAAGAAATAAAAGAGACACAATGAAAGTAAGAAAGATATATATACATGTTCAAATGAAAAATGTATAGAATGCAATAGAAGACATGCAGATAGACCAGAAGAAAAACGATGAAAAAGAATAAATAGAGAGATACAAAAGAGCGAGATAGAATGAAGGAGAAAGGGTGATTGGGGAGAAAATGAGGGACAGAGTACAATGGATAGAGATAATAACACAGAAGAAAAAGGCGGAAGAAAGTAACAATGAGGAAGAGAAAATAATGAAGAAGAGAGACAAAGTGGGTCTCAAAGAGACGGAAAGAAAGAAAAAAAAAATTGAGAATGACAGACAGGTGGGGCTAAAAAGAAATGGCAAACATTGGCCATCTTTCGCAGGTGGGGTATTCGATTCAATAAAAATATAATTGTCAAGTGCCGCGTCTGGTACAACCCTACACCACCTAACATATGGGATTACCCACACTTATTATCACCTTACCTTTCCTGCGCTATGACACGAAATATGGACGACTTCTTCAAGTTGGTGTAATGTTTTTCCTGTGATATCCTAAGTACATTATCAACAAATATCTCCAAAGAAAACCTTGAGGATTTTCCCGCAGTTTAAGTTTCAGGTTTGATTTTATTTGGTTCTTTCCTGAAGCGTCGTTACAAATATGAAGTTTTACAATAACAAGTAAAATACACTTTAATACAATCAAATTATTTAGCTTTATGAAGCTATGTTCTGTTGAAGTTTAGAAACGTATCCATCTAATAACACTAGTGTTTGTTTTCAAAATTAGCAAACTTTTTTTGTCTTCGTAATGCTAAAGAGAGTTTATCAAATGTCATGGACTCACAGCGCATCAGCTTTCAATCCATAATCATATTTCGATCAATTTGCGTTTAAAAATCTGAATTCTGATACGGTTGATATTCTTTAAAGACGAACGGACCTAGGATGTTTCCTTGTAGTGCTGCGATTTGACATGTATCCGCTTACTACATTGCGCATTGTCATGATAATTATGGTGCATTTTAAAAGATTTTCGGTGTACTATTCAAATGACAATTTCTTGCATATTCATTAATGTCTTGGTCTTCCCAAAAAATAATACTGCCTAAAGAAATTATGTAAATATACCGAAATTTAGCTTCGCATGTTTGGCTTCTGTGAGTAGTTTGAATTGTTATAACATTTCGGCTCGCAACTTAAGATCGCGTAGCGAAAGTTTCAAAGAAGCTTTAATAGAAGAACATTAGTCTTCATATTTTTTGAGACTGTATCATGTTATATCAACACGTGTGACTATCGATGTATTTAGAAATCTTTTAAAACCATTTTGTCTATTGACAATTTGTTTGCCTTTTTGTTGAAATGTTGTTTGTCTTTAATATTTCCTTTCTTACTTATTACTTGTAAGTACGATGACTTGCGGGAAAATCGAGCTTCTCGCATGCGATTGTACCCCATCTATATCCTCTCATCTATTATGCATTCAGAATATTAACCTCTATTTTCTTTGTTTATTTTCTACATATACCGTACTTAATTTAATCAAATGTACATTTGAAAATTGAGATTATTGAGAAATTGAGAAAATATTAAGTTCAAATTACAATTCAAATACGTGAATCCTTCTGGTTTATTACAAACCTAAACTGTGATACACCTATACAAAACATCTTATGCCAGTGCTATTACAGATTCTTCACGCAGGTTTAGATTTTGATTGGCAGTTCCGAATATAGACTTACAACGTCATATCCGATGGGATATATGCATGGGTAAGACTACCTAATCAAATCACCTAATTACATTTATGTTCTATTAAATTACTCCAGAAAATACCCGGACTAATCATGTTTACTTCATTGCCGTAAGTATTGAATTATACGTATCGCATCTTGAGTTGCTTCTAATAATTATTTTTTATAGACACACTTGTCTTCTGTGGCTGTATCGTTTTTCTTTATTATTCAATGCATTTTCTTGGAAAATGAACCTAGGATGTGCGTCATTGTGATGTGCCTTTTGAAGTTCGCTAAGACACCAAATCCGTAATCCGACTTTGATTTTGTTGTTGGTTTCTTTCTCGTTTCTAAAGCTTCAGAAATCTTGTATTATTAAGTTTATGAATTAGCCCAAGTACGACGAGTTTTAAAAAGGTTAGAATGAAATCATGTCGGTTATATAGACCTTTATGAAAGCATTTTTCTTCTTCATAGTACACGGATTGTACATAATTAAACTGAGCTTCAGAAATGTTTTAATATTAAGTTTATGATTAGCCCAAGAACGACGAGTTTTAAAAAGGTTAGAAATGAAATCGTGTCGGTTATATAGACCTTTATAAAAGCATTTTTCTTCATCATAGTGCACGGATTATACATAATTAAACTAAAACAGGAAGCCATAGTACTCTCATATGGAGTTTTGCATCAGGGAGTTTTTCATAATACTTATCATAATTTTTAAAAGACTAGTCTATTTTTTTCTTCTTTTCTAAGAAAAACAATAGGAATATAAACAATGGTTAGCTATTTTACGCATCTTGGTAAAGAGAAACACTATATGTCATTTGCTGTGCTGGAGCGGTGTTTGTAGGTTGACCAGTTTTAATTCGATATACACGCACTCACACACTCTCATCCACCCAAAACGTACACACGAACTCGCGCGCGCGCACACACACGCACACACACACACACACACACACACACACATCATTAATACTTAATATTATACATTCATATATCATATTATCCAGTCAAAATATGTAGGCATGCATTGTCAATTGAATGCATACACTTATTTATTATTTATATATCTATAAATATATACACAAGAACAAAAAAATAATGATGATCAGTTGACAAAGAAATTTTTTTACAAATTTTCGCCCTTGGGGCTTTGCAAGTAATGACGCCTTGGCGCATTTTAGGGGGATTGGATACGCATATTGTGATCCATATTAACAATAACATTTTCCAAGTTGAATAAAATAATTACTTAGCAAAGCGCGAAGGGCGAAAAATTTGTAAAACAATTTCTTTTTCTACGGAGTATCATTATTTCTCGTATTTTTGTATATTTGCTGGAACTCCAAGCAGAAATCTAGACGTTATTCTATATATTTACTCATACGTGTGTGTGAGTATGTGTGTGTGTTTGAATATGTGCGAGTTAACAAATCCATGTCTTTCTACTCAAGAACCTCTTTTTTCATTTCTGATGCACAGATTTTCTCCGAAACCCACTTCCTTATAATATAGAACGCGGTGAAATTCATATATCCGAGATGTATTTCATGAACCCTCATGGGAGGTCAAGTAGAGTCAGTACCGCGCAGGTCCTTGAAACATAACTATTGATTTTCTTCCAATCAATATTGAAACCAGGTCTGGGTCAAGATTGAACCCCTGGCGGTCATGTAGGCACCGTCAAGATAATGAAATTAAAGGGGAAGTCATTCTTCTTTCTTCAAATAATTCACTGCCCCCTTCATTTCAATTCTTCCTTGTCATCATGATCAAGCAATCCCTTTCCCCATCTCCTCTTCATTTCGTTCGTATACTATTTTTTCCTACGATACTTCCGATTCTGTTTCCCCACTTATTTCGTATTCGTAACCGCCAGTAAATGAATAGTTCACCCTGATATTAGGTTGGTTCCAATAGAAGCAGACAAATTATAGAGACTAGTAAGTGAAAGTTTGAGCAAAAACAATTTATGAAATAAGAAACTAATACATTTTTGACGGTGCAATCAATCAGACTCAAATTGGTAACTCTGTGACGAATCTTACGAGGTCTCCTTTCATTTGATATGTACTAAACACCTTCAAAATTCAATATTTTCCCAAAAGAGAATTTGCAATCATACCTTCATCCTTGATCTTTATTGCAAATTTGAAAAAATCTATTCCGTAAGTAAAACAATCAAAGTATATGAAATTGTCTGTACAGATCAAATAGGAGAGGAGCTCGCAAGATACATCACAGTGTTGCAAATTTTATTTATTTACATTTTAAGATGAGGAAGTAAATAAAGCCTCTAATATTATTTTACCATTCCTTCGTCAGCACACTATGCTTGCCAATACTTTTGTTGCGGGGGATGGGGTAAAATTAATTCATGAAAGGGGTCATGGGAATAATAATGTTTTTCTTCTTCAAAAGATCATTAAAGTAATTGCTGAGTGACACACTGTTGAAAATAAATAATAAATTAAATTTGGAGAGCGGGATAAAGCATAATAGAGACGCCACGCAATCTTAAAAAAAAATACACGGATACGTGAAATCTAACATTAAGTCATTGCTTGAATAGCAACCCTTATTAAACAAAATGTAACCATAAGTACCGCATTTCAAACGTGAAAAAACAATTTTATTATTATAATCATTTTTAGTATCTTGTTCATGCTGGCAAAAAAAAAGAGAAGGAAATAGTCAAAGACACATTAGACCGCATGGCAATAAAATACCGATCCCACAAGGAAAATGTAATATGAAAGCACTACATTTAATATGTAAAAAACTATATTATAATGATCATTTTCAACATCTGAATCATCATGGAAACATTAAAAAAAACAGACTCCAAAGGGCACCAGACTGCATGGCTATCATATATCGACCCCGCAAGTAAAATCAAATGTGAAAATCATCAAGCTAATGGACGTGCGAACTCGAGAATAAGAGCGTGATGTAGGAAATTAGTTCCATTTTCAATCTCCGATGCCTGATTTTCTATAAAGCATATTTTCATCAATTATTGATCTTCCACCCTTCACTATTCTTTCTTCTACAAAAAAATAGGACCCTTGCTAGTTGGATGTTGACGCGATTAGAAACCTAGTTTTAAAAAATGTATGATATGATGCATGTTAATATAGTTGTCTCTCTAAACACGTATTAAGAGAAAAAGTTGACGTAAGTCAAGAGTCGTGTAAGAAGCTGTCTGCTAGCAATTAGGAAAGACTGATCATGGAGTGCATACGAAGAGATGTATACAGTGATTTTCTAAAATGATTAAGATGAACCTAAATTGACTCAATCGCATGCATGATACACACACAAAAAGTGTTGGGTCGAAACCTTCCAAATATTTCTCGCTATATTTCTATTATGATGACATTTGAAGAATAATCCTTTTTCAGGTAGAATTTTTATTATGATATCCTTCAAAACCAAAGTAAAAACTGATAGAAAATCTGAAAACTTCATTTTGACAACTGTTTCTTTTGATTTAACATCTACGACTTATATTTCAAGAAACTCTGAGATACATTCACTTTTTTCCCGCTCAGTGCCAAGGTTTGAAGTGGATTTTGGAATCACTAAAGAATATTTTTCGAATTTCAGTTAATTATGCTTGAGTTGTCGCCAGCATAAGCTACACAGTGTAATTACAGATAGAAATACCTAGAGAGAGAGAGAGAGAGAGAGAGAGGGAGAGCACTAGAAGCAATAAAGGAAGGGGTGTAGAGGATTACATAAAAGCCTGTAGTTATATTCCAGAGGATAATTACGTTGGATTTTAGTGACAGTTTCGTGCCGAAAACAAGAAAAACAACACATGAGAAAAACAACGAGGAGAGAGAGAGAGAGCGAAATTCAGATAAAGGACGATGGCATACGGGATGGAAGATAAATAGCGATCAGAAGAGAAGAGAAGTGAAGAGGAGAAAAGAGAAGGGAAGAGAGAGAGAGAGGGGGGGGGGGGACGTGAGATCAGAAAGACATACATTCGAGTGTAGAACTCGGTAGTTTACAAAACTGGAATCTTCTACAGCGAAACTTTTCCATGTAGGATGCTGACGAATCTGCACCTACAAAATTATGGGAAACGCAAAGACAATACAAATTCTAATTACAATGAAGCTTCTGCATGTAGGCTTCACAACCTGTAATGTTCTTGTACCCAGCAGATACACATAGGATTAACTAAAAACATCCCCGTCTCATAAACAAATAGATGAAATACAATACGAGGTCCTGGCGAAATGAGCGAATTTCCCGTAATTTCCTGAATAAATCTAATCTCATCCAAACGCCATTCGCGTACCGTTTTCATTAACCAATGGAGCGCAGACGATTTACCAATGGAGCGCAGACGACAGAGAGAATCGTTTTGCTCACGTAATGTAATCAATTTTGGTGTACCAAAACCCAATTTCAAAGGGCGACACGACGGTCATCAGGACCCTAGTCACACTTGTGATACCGACACCAGACCGACTACAACAGACAGTGACAAAACATTACATTATCTCGAACGGACAAGAATAGGTCGGTTTGGAGTCGGTGTGAAGTCGTTTCGGCGATGTGACTGAGGTATAAGGGGAAAGTAACATGACCGATGGAGACAGCAGGAAAGGAGGGGGTCTTATCGAAATGGTTGATTTAGGAAGAGGAGGATGGGGTGGTAATTTCACGGTTGTCCAAGCTCATGGGATGGCCGCCCTTCATGCGTTGCAGGGGGTGTATTGGAGCCAATATGAGAGGACATCGGCCAATAAAAAGACGTACACGCTACACTGTTGTTGTGGGGATGCTCCGATTTATCAAGCAAACATTTAATAACAGCAATTTCACCTCAATAACCATCTCTGACCATCTATGAACTGTCCACTAACTAAAAGTCGTATCAGCTTCAAAGATGTTCTTTCAAAGGGTCCTGCAATCGCTATCAACCCGCAATTGTATAATACTCATTTACACATGGGTGGAGAGAGTAGCAAATGTGAATTAATGTCTTGTCAATGGACTTTAGTGCCGGGCTGTGATTCGAACCCTTAACCATTGTATTGAGAGTCAAGTGACTGAACCACTGTACCGCGACACCTGAAATTATTCAATCAAGGTATCAATCAGTTTCGTTAAGCGAGGTAGTCACGATTTGATTTTTTCGTTTGACTTTAATGGCGAAATTGCAATAAAAATGGTGTCACAAAAAAGGAACTCAGTATTAAAAAGGAAGCCATTGTAAAGTATTATGTCATTTATATCCTGTTTCGTAATAGTTTGATATTCATTCAAGTCGAATTAGGAAAATATTTAGAACCCAATTTTAATCAAATTATCCATCGAATTCCCATACCGTGTACAAAAGCTGTAATTTTCCGAATACATTAACATCAAGTGTTTATTTGGAAACTCCAATATGAATAAACACAATACATACATATTTTCGTGGACAAAATGTTTGATGACAATATTTTTTTCAAAAGTCCGTTTGTCTCGGCATAGGTTGATAAAATACATTGTTCATGTTGTTTCTATTAGGGAATCGATTTGATTTAATGTCGTTTTTTCCAGAAAAACAGGGGGAAATCGTTCATATATGGAACAACTTTTGGTTTTGGAAGATAGTGAGATAGAGAGGAAAGAGATAAATAAAGAGATAGAGAGAAAAATAAAAGAAGAAGAAAAATGGAGGTTGAGAGAGAAAAGACATGAATGACTTCAGGCTCTTTCCAAGTACAATTGATTTCCTTCATTTCGTGGTCTTCATTTTCGTTTCGTTACTGCCAGACGGCTTTATAAACCTACAAATACGCCGTCTCAAGGTCTAACACAATAAACATCCATTATCTACTATCTAAAGATTTGTATAATCTTCTTCTTTAGGAAATTCCGTATCCCTTGCGGGTGGAAATTCTACCCTTGTTTTGATTTTGACACTACCCCCCCTGAAAGATTAAAGAAAAAAATCGAGTTCTGGTCATATTGTGAAAGAAACTGTCTGGAAGCAGTCCTGAAAGAATGCTGTCTGCCTGGAAGCAATGACAAAATAGGAATTGGTGTATATGGTAAGCATACGGAATCATGAAATAGAAAAGATAATAAAACACACATGCACTGCACACCTAAACTGGTACATGGGACTACACAAACACATGTGACAAGCCTGTTTGGTCCAAACACGTCCGCTCTTTCGTGCCGTAGCTGTAATATGAGAACAATGGAAGAGCAATCCTTTTAAAGGTGGATATAATTTTGTTCTGTTCCACCTTTTGTTTCAACCTGACATGTGAAGAATTAGAAAGCTCACAAACAAATGTTCACCTTTACCAAAACCGAATCTTCTCTTTAAAAAGGAAAGACATGAAGATGCATCACTTTCACGCTCCAATGAAACCATGTTTCCTTGTATTCCTTCCGGGATGTTCTAAAAGCATGATCGCAAAGACTTTGGGAAATCAGCTCTTGTGCCTTTTCATTAGCCGATTCTATTTCCGTTAGAAATCATGCCCTCACATTCCATTGGGTGACGAACGTGATGGGAAGGGAAATTGAAATGACAGTGAATTTATTTGCGAAAATGTTCTCGATCGTGATTAAGGATGAAATTGTACTTTACTCTTCATTGAACTTGGTTGACTTTATCCATCAACATTTTGTTTGTATATAACGTAGATAAGTAGCAAAAAAATAATACAAACAGGACAGTGACTGTTATTAATTGAATAGCAGTAACATACAAACGTACTTATCTTATAGCTCATCAAATAGAATGCTGTTTCATACATTCAAATTATAGCTTTGATGTTTCACATTCTGAACCAAAAAAAATCGGGACAAATCAATTGTTTACAAACTCAAACAAATTACAAAACTTTGCAAGGGTATGATTTTTTTTTGTTGTTAACTGGACGATTATTTCAACAACTTACCCTATTGAACAGTTGTGTTGGTGTTAAACGATTTGGAATATCTTGAAATTTAAAGGCTACATTTACTTTGAAACAGTGCCCACAGTGGGGATAACGGATAGGAAGAAAAGGTTTAATCCCTCGATGCACATGGTTATTTCAATACGTTACATCATACCAAGTACCCTATTATGATGAATTCCAATTACTAGATGATTATTAATTAACATAAAATGGTCCTTTAATTTTGTCCTTGCTATATTGTACGTTGATTGTTTTAAACTGAAGGAAATTTCAACTTCCTGGAAGCTTCTACATGGCTTAAAAGGAGGGAATATAAGTAAAGATCGACTAAATCGTAATCTGATATAGAACAATAAGCAAAGCGATCCGTGTGGACGAATTAGAAGGAAAAAAAAAGTGCATTCGGACAGATTCATTAAATATAATAGCTGTATTCCCAAAACGTGAACGAAATATGTGAAAAATATAGAATAAAGAGCAATAAAAAGCATACCATGTAGACAAAAAGAAGAAAGGCAATTGATGGGAATTGATAAAGTTACGTGCTCTCCCTGTTGCGTTTCAGCTAATGGTCTAGGTGCCATTAGGGGCCAGGCTAGGGCAACCTGTAAACCCATCGGCCATATAGCGACCTAATCTAAATTACCCCCTTTCTTGAAGGGATGTGATATCAGTATCTATTATTCGCTTAAGATATGGATTTGGTTCAAGTGAAAGTCTCGAAGGCAACCTGCAATTTGGGCTTGACGATCAACCTGTTTTGCCTGCTGATGTGAAACCCATTCCAACCCATTTTTATTCACCCCCGTCTCTCTCTTTCTTTCCTGTTCCTCTTCTCTCCCCCTCTCGCTCCCCCTTGGTCTTTCTCCTTTTTTTCAATAATATATCTCTTCGTAGAAATACATGGTCACTTCCTCCCCCTTTCTCATTCTGTCCTTTAGTTCTCTCACTTTTTTTCTTCAATAGTTTGTTTAATATTGATTCCAAATAATACAAATCAATCTTAGAAATAAAATACATTAGTTGTCCCTTGACATAAATACAACACATTTTCAATATATCACATCATACACATACACCCGCACACACGCTCATTTTTTTTAAT
>BEXV01000151.1:340144-352491 GCA_003118195.1 Hemicentrotus pulcherrimus | reverse complement strand
AAAAAAAAAAAAAATGTTCTATCATATAACTGAAGTATTATTCGCATTGTGTCTTACTGATGTGCTATATGCCACAATCAAAATGTATGAGTTTACTTTTTTGTTCTAAGTCCTATGTTTACTCATTCCATGAAATGGTCTGTATTGTTGTTACGACGGACATGCTTCGCAATTAAAGGGATGAATAGTTTCTCGATTCCCTCTCATTACACATCTATAGTGCCCATTAATGCAAAGCGATATGAAAAGAAAAAAAAATGTTTGAAAAATTCAGACATAAAAGCCCTAATTCTCTAATGATGTTAATCGGAACATAATATTCTTACAATATAATTAGAATGTTCGTTACAAAAGGTGTATGACCTGCGAAATATTTCAAAGTGTATTAGTATAAAACTATTTTGAGGTAGGTTGCAACCACTTTTTTTGTACAGCCTATGCGTAGAATGGCGGGTCCATTACAATGTCACGTGATGGAGAGTGCAATAGTGTCTTCCCGCTTAAAACTTTCAAATATTAATTTGTAACCATTTACGAGTATAATCTCGTTGTTCAAGTAACCGAAATGTAATGTTTTAACGATTCCTTAATTAGCCGACAAAGATAGAGATGGTTCATACATCTTGAAATGTATCGATACATTTTTCCTTCCTGCAGCACACACACACACACAAACAAAAAATTGATGATATACATTAACCCGCATTTACAAGAAAAAAAAAAGCCAAAGTACTATTGACTCTAATACGAGAAAACTTTTAAGTTGATAGATTCACAAAATTAAAATACAGGATCTTAACCGTTTGAAAGAAGATTTAACAACAAGATGAATGAGTCAAATAGAAAATGTAGAGTCGATGAAGAACTTCTCAATTTGTACATCTCTGCGTTCGATGGTGAAAATGAATGGAGTATTTCCTTGAAATCATACGTATCACAAATTATTCAATTTCATGTCGATCCTTTCCATTGTACACGTGCTCTTTGCTGCACCAATTTCATAATTATTTACGAATAAAATTATCCGCATCGACTCAGTTTTTAGAATTCCATAGTGTTTCTCTTATGAGTCAGGTCATAGGAGATAGCCCATTAGGTTAGTATTTGTGCCAAACCATGAAACCCTTTATCGTAGTGTATATAATGTAATTGCCCTCTTGTGAATCAAATTGATTCATTAAAACCAAGTAGTTCACCCTATTTGGGGGCGTCAACATTTTCTTGCGTGTAAAGGTTGTCGTACTGGCAGTAGTATGATGTGGCATTGAAAATGTGTACAATTTTCAAAAGTCGTAACAGTAAGACACGTTTAACTTACTTCACTCATTTTATGGTACAAATATATACAATTCTGTAGCACAACTGACAACTTTCGATTCGAACCGTGATCTCAAATTGAGCAATGAATTGTAGGTTTGGGTTAATTATGGGGGGTTTCGTTAAGCGACCGAATTATGGTCATTTGAACGAGATATCGAGGTTGACTCGGTAACATTGTTGAAGGCTGATGAAAAAAATTTTTTTTTTTTTTATAAAATGTTACTTATTATATTCCTTCTACTGTGAAAATCTTGAAAGAATTCTCAAACCAAGAAGATATCTCTGATTTTCTTCGAAGGTATCACTGTGCGACACCCTCTTACAGTGATTAACAGTAAATTCTCCAAACCATTTTTGAATTTTTCCCAACCGTTTTCCATGAAACGTTATGGAACGGTATGTAAAGCTAATTTATTGCTTTGTGATGATTTACATTTACCTAAAATGTAATTAAATTGTAATAATAAAGTTGGGTGAATTAAGGAACCAATCAGCTCATTTTTCCCCAATTTGTATCATTAATAATGGTCTGTTTTCCCTCAAACTTTCAGATTATCTTTGATTGTACATCTAGCTTTAAATTCACTACCTTAGCCCCCCTTTCTCTCATCTGAACAATGTTACCAAGTCCCTTTCAGGCCCGTCCGGATATGACGCGGTAATAGGGACTTTCAGATTTGCACAACTAGAACGTGGATTGCTACGATCGACGTCCTTTTAATGCACTGCCTTGAATGGACGTCACACGTATCAGTCCACGCAAATCTAAACTTACCTATTATCACGGATGTTATTGAAAAAAAGATTAATGATCAGACGTAAAGTGTAGTACGCTTCACTTTTCTGTTTCTTATTCCACAGAGCTCAGTGAATATATTACGCGAATTTCCTTTGTTGCGTGCAGTTGCCGTTCGTTTACACGGTGGGTTACCGTGGCATATCTGAACAAACCTTACGCGTTCAATACGGACTAGTGGAAACTGACTTCAGCTTTAATAATTAATGTCCATCTAGAACCAGAAAACTAAAATGTATTCGGGGCAAAAATTTTAAAGAATCTAATATTAACAAAGAGGCGATGCTCCTTTTCCTTTCAGTGTTGACTCGGCCATTAATAGTATTAATTATTTTTTTTAGTGTAAATGTCTGTTGTATTAATTGGAAATCGTAATTCTCGGTTTTGTGCCAACTTATACTCATACTTCAAACACGTAAATGATTTAGCACCGAATATTTATTTGGGAATTGAACCTACAAACCCTGTCGCGTCATAGGATGCTTGGGTAGTGTCAATTTAAGATATCTTTACAAATTCAAATTTATTTTTCACTTTTTTTTATATGCAGAACAGATTCAATCGTAGTATAAAGTAAGTGATAAAATAATATAAACGAATGGGCCTAAACAATCACTGGTAATGATTCTAATGCAAGACCGTCTTTTCTATGCTGTATTTCGTTTTTCCCTTAATGTTTCGTGTCTTATGTTTCTCACTTTGATTTATGAAGCCTTTGTTTCCTTTTAGTAGGAAATCTTATTCTTTATATCCTTTTTTTTTTCCCCCAAAAATTCAGTGGTCAAAAGAAGGATTTTTTAAAATGACATTAAATCTCTTCTCTGAAAGGCTATAATTTTATCTACATTTAGAAAGTGGACTGTACTTTCCGGCAGTAACAAAAATGTAACATATGATTATCTTTTCATTCTCCCTCCGCTAATATTATAATTATATTTATACAACTGCTGATAAAGGGTAGATAGCATCTGCAAAATGTAAAGGCTACATGAAGTTACTCAATGAGAGACCTAAGTTTATGCACTTCTCTCTCACCATGTAATGCAGTTACCACAAATGTAATTATAAATAACGGGTATGCCATGCATTTATTGATGCACCACTGTTTAGTTTTAGTCCACCCATCTGTACGATGGGTATATTATGTGTTTTTTCTTACTCGGAAAGATTTTAATATTTTTGTTATAAGACACGTTTCTATCCCGGAAAACGTGATGCTAAAAGATTAATGATAAACATTTGTATCATTATACATGTTTATACTTTATATCACGTTATGTGGGAGGTTGTAAATATTGAGAAGTATGATATCTGTTATTGTTTCAGTTTCTTTGGCATTCAAACGTGAGTTCATTGTTGCATAGAAAAGAAACTATTGTTATCATGTTAACGATTAAAAGATGCGTGTATCTAAAAAGTGGAAAATGAGGAAATTATGTTCGCATTGTTGTTTGAGCTTATTGTCTGGACTGACCTGTGTATTCTATAAAACTAAAGGGGCCGTGCAGATGAAATTGAAAAGTGTAATATTGAGAAATAATGTGAACGAATAAATAAATATGAAAATGGCAATTACAGTTACTTGCAATATTTGGTTAAAAAAAACATGCATTTTTGTTTGGTAAAATTTCCCCCAATATTTGGGGTTTTCCCTC
This sequence comes from Hemicentrotus pulcherrimus, assembly GCA_003118195.1. Lineage (NCBI taxonomy): Eukaryota > Metazoa > Echinodermata > Echinoidea > Camarodonta > Strongylocentrotidae > Hemicentrotus > Hemicentrotus pulcherrimus. The sequence continues at coordinate 348,720 of BEXV01000151.1, read as the reverse complement.
AATGACGAGTACAACAGCATTCATGCACGTTCCCAGTATGTTAATGTTGCGGGCGTGAAACCAAAAGCGACCATGTGTTGTCAGTGTATTATGGAGAGAACATGGAGCTTTACACAGGAAGACAACTTTATAAATTTAAAGATGCAAAATTGTTGCAAAGTGATATGAGATAAGCATGTAAACAAACACTCAAAATATTTGTAATGGATAGAAAGTAGCTCAATGGCACGATATTTACTTAATTCTTCTATATTTTGTTTACAATTATTTGAAGAAGAAAAAAGGAAGAAGGAAGATGGCATGATCTAAATTGTCTACTATAAACTACACTGGTTAATGTATTGGGCCTTACATCCCCCAAACAAAGAAAGCAAAAACAGGTGGAAAATGTGGATGTGAGCGCGCGTGTGTGTATTTGGGTGATAGAAAAGAGAGAGAGTGGGAGGGAGCAGGAAGGAGAAAAACAAAAGGATGCAAATAATATTTAAGTCGAGTTTTTGTTTGTCGTTTTACCTAAACGGGAGGGACAACGAGATTCCCGAAATCGTATTTACCGAAAGTATCAAGTCGGAGGGGGTGNTGGATATCCCCACAAGTAATAAGAGATTTCTACTCTCCTAGGTCTGTGGTATATTAAGCAAATTGCAATGAGGGTAAAAGACACAAATTTTAATCATTCCTCTTCTTTCAGCAAATTAAGCCTATATGTCACGGCGATAAACAATATGACATTTAATGAAGCGTCTGGTCATCGTCTGCTTACGCCATCGCGTATCCTTCGGGGGTACGTAACCGCCTTGTAAGACGCCTTGAGACATAATGTCATTACAGATTGTAACAGTATCGTTTGAAGTTCAGGGAAGCGCCACATGAGCCTCCATCCCTTACAATATTTTACGAATTCTTGATATCTTTGGGGAGTTGATAAACTCCTGCTTGGGATGCGAGCATTCATCCGATCTCTTAATCAAAGTGGTTTCCTGTTAAAGTCAACCGAGGGGATTGCGTGGATGGCAACACGCCGTTTATGTTGGATTTGTGATGAAGTGTATATTATCACCTTCATATCTGTATGGATTGATGGATGATTTCCCATGGCTAGCTTTTAATCTGAATACGTAAAACGTATAAGTTTGATTATAGATGCTGGGGCTCACTTTTCACACCATAAATGTCTTTGAGTGACCGGTTTTACCATACTCGTTTTCTCCAATAGACTGTAGTGTTATGAAAACCGTTCGGTGAACGGTTTTCAAAATTTGAAATTCCAATTATAAATATATTGATAATCAGACATGCGATCGGCTTGTAAAAGTCATGGGGTTCCTGACTGACCTAAAGGTTTATAATTATAATTGCAGCATGAGCTAAATCCAGAATTTTATTTCTGAATCCGAGACAAAGTTACCAGATCCCTTTAACAAGTAGGAACACGTTACGGCGTGTCACACACAGAAAAGGCTTTAAAAAAAAACGTGTCAACGTTTTTACAAAAAATGTCACACAAAAGTCACAGAACTGATGACACAAGAGCAGGATGGTCAAGTATGTAGTGTATTTCGAAAAGAAAATAAGTCCTCCAGACCACCACTCGGGCTACATATCATTCATGATCAACTCTAAAATGGGTCGTAGATGCAGAGCAGGTTTTATTTTATTCAAGTCATCATGTAGAAGTAACAGTGTTGATTTGTCAGCATTTCAGAGTCTCTTCGTGTACATGGTGTTGCTTGAAGATAGCGGTGAAAAGAAATTTGATACAATAAAAATAAACTATTCAATGCCATCCTTATCTGTCTGAAAACCCTTTTTCCAGCCCACGACCCTGACAATTTCGAAATCACAACATCCCTCATCCATTAATGTATCTCCAAATCATGAACAAGCGCGTGAAGGTCTATATTTCAAAGCGTCTAACTGACCTAGTACTCTTTGTTGTGTTTTCAAGGAGACGGGAGATCTCAATCAGAAGGTTTATTTGGTGGTCTTCGCTACAATTAGCCCATATACTTGAACGTGTCTCCTTTCTCACTTCACATCAATAGCTTTCATTATGTACCAAGAGGGCTCAATGGCCTCATCTCTGTTTCCCTCATTATGATCAATTTCGAGCCATATCATGCCCATTTTCTTAAAAGCATTTCTCAATCCAAACAAAATCTTCCACCTTTGTTTCTCACCTCCCTCTCTATAAAAAAGGTAAATCAATCAATAATGGAAGGGTATGATAAAATAAGATTTGATAGGAAGTTAATAATATCGTTGGCAAAAAACATTATACAGGCCTTTATTCCTTTTTAACACCAATATTGCAAGCTGATTTATTATTCTTTGTATGTGCGTGCATGCGTGTCTGTGTGTGTGTGTGTGTGTGTGGGTGTGGGTGTGTCTGTGTGTGTGTGTGTTTGAAGGGTTGAGATGAGGTGATTCCAAGCAATTGTGTCTACTCATAAAACCGGTTGGTACCAAAAAGATCTGACTATGAGGATGGAGAGGGGGAAGGTTTAAACACAGTGGCTTCATCTATCTTCTAATGTATAAATTAAAGTATGATCATGAATATTACGTACATGTTTTGTTATGTTACATCGGTTTTGTCTAACTAACTTAAATAAATGTTCGTCCAAAAAGGTTCTTTGGTTCCTCCAGTTTCTTACTTTAAATTTAGGTCAAAGCTCTGTTCGCGTCCTTTAATTATGTGTTCTTTTCCCACTTTCCCTCTATTTATGTGGCGCTGTCTTTCTTCCTCAACACCCTTTCACTTCCCTGCTGCTGCTCAATTCTAATTTTTCGTTTTCCTTTTCCTACTTTCTTCTCTCGAATAACATTTGATTCTTTCATTCTTCTGCGCCTTTCACATGATTCTAAAAAACAGACTCTTCCATCCTGTCATCCTTCTCTCCTTCGATCTCCCCTTCACTCGTTAGTACTTTAAGATCCTCCTATTTTCAGCCATAATCTAATTGGCGCTATATGGGCGCGAGCACGCAATAAGGCGACGTTTTAGATGCAGGCAGTGTGTGCTGTCTCTGGCAAAGGTCAAAAGATGCTCCTGTTTTCGAGAATACATTTGATCATCATGATGAGATTTATTTTGGGGGGATCAAATACATGGGATGAGCGAGACATTCCACGTCAAATCCCCACCTGTTTTAGGAGAAATGGAGAGGAATAGAACAAGAGTCGGGGAGTATATATATATATATACTCATACATGATTATACATTTATTTATAAATGTATTTTTGAATATATATAGAACAGGTCACAAACAAGTAGAAATCACAACGACAACAACAAAGGCGAGAATAATATCGCGACTGCAAAATCGAAGACGTGGGGTCATGTATGACTCAATGGAAGAAAAGAAAAACAATACACCATATGGTTGTCAATTGTATAAAACAATTCAAAAGCAGCATGTAATGACTAACATGAAAAATTTATTTGGCAAACAATTACATATTTTTGTATTAATTTTATCTATCTCTATACTTCTTAACATTTACCTTTTATCTCGTTGCTTATACAAGAGCAGTATATTCTATTTATGGTAAGTATGCGTGATTGTGCGTGTGTGTGAGTGTGGTTTGAGGGAGGTTATCTTTCATTTTCTTCTCTCTTCTTCTTTTCTCCGACAATTTCTGGAAGTCACTGTGTGTTTATTAAAACTAAATTGATAATGTAATTATGTGCTCCTCAAAATCATTAGCGTCGTCTGTCAATATTCCTTCGTTTTTTTTCTTAAAACTCTAATCATTTTTATAGGCAGAGGGAAGGAGAAAGAGATAAAGAGAGAGAGAGGAAAAGAGGGAAGAGAGATTAGGAAAATAGGGTAAGGAAAAGAGAGAGAAATATAGAAAGAGAGAGAGAGAGAGAGAGAGAGAGAAAGTGGCAGGGGGAGACCAGATAAAACACGCAAGGAGGGGCGATGGGCAAAAACAAATGACGTCAGATATGCTTGTGAATGTCATTGATGTAACAGAAGTCACTCACCATCGGCCATATTACCTGCAAATCTACTTTCACGCTCACCTGGGCTTCAACAGCACAGGTTTTGATGGCGATTGAATTCGCAACCATCTGTAAACACTGCTTGCTTGGCCCCATTATTCATTCAGATGTCCCGAAGACTTCTAAATTTATCACCATTTCATCCTAATGGATCGCCATTACGAGACTGAAGAAAATAAAATTTAAGAGCAAGTGGAAGGATTTCAACAATTCACCATTCACAGTAAGTTGATGTTGCAAGGAAAGTGATATCGTCTCTTTTGATTATGCAGTGTGTATAATTTAGTTTCGCAGAATTCTACATAAAGTGCACAAGGCGTCCTATATTTATCTTATTACCGTGGCGTTTACAAAAAACGACTAGCATCATATGTTGAAAGGATCAGAAAGGTAGAGAAATACAATATGTTAACAATAACATTATGCATACATAACAAATAAAAGAAATATGTTATAAAAACGAAACGAAAAATAAAAAGATTTAAATATTGCATCACGTGATAACAACAAATAAAGGATGTATACATGTAAAGAGGGGGGGTACTAAGGAGAGAGAGAGAGAGAGAGAGAGAGGAAGAGAAGAAGAAAGAGAGGATAAGGGTACATGCCAGCTGTAACAGTGAATAAAACAATAACCTTAAAAGAAACTGATGCTTTTTTAATCTTTGAAATGTAACCTTCTGCATGCATTTTTTTAAGCCTCTTACTTATAGGGAGAGAGGATCAGTGCGAATATTATTACGAAAGTGGGTGTAAAATCGGTTGGGCGTTCCTCACTAAGGAGCTCATTATCCCAAAGGTTAAAAGTCAAGTACTTCTCAGATCATGTATTACTCCATTTTAAAGCCCTTCAATGAAAAGAAAATCTGCACCACGACGAACCAAAAAAATAGAAGAAATCGAAAAGTCGTATACTTTTCTGACATTTAAACCTTCATTCCAAACTTTATGTTATGCTTTCCTTCTTTATTTCACAGTCTTTTTCATTCATATATTTTTTTTCTGTTTTTCCCTCTCTCACTGCTTTCCTCTGATTCCTAATTTCACCTTTTCCCTTTCTTCAATCATCTCTTCCATTCATTTCCTTTCTTTCTTTAAACCAACGCCCTTTCTTTTTTTTTAATCTACAGAAAGGCTCTCCTCTTTTCAAAACAGTCGTAATCCTAGGAATTTCGTTTTTTATTTCTAACTAGAAGACTATTCCATGGAGTAAACAAATTCGCCTAGCTTGAATCACATGCATAGCTAGAAAAAAAGACTTTGACAGCATTAATCTGCTAATGGTAGTGATATTGAAGGCTCCCCAAAACTGATGAATAAATTAGCCACAAACTTTGTATATAGTTTTACATTTCGCGTCAAATAAAGCCGACTCCCCTGAAATCAGAGTGACATAATGCCAGTTGTTTCTTCACGTTGCTCAAGAATCAAATATTAATGCTTTTATTCATCGTAGCTTAAAGGGACTTGGTAACATTGTAAAGATGAGAGAAAATTGTGCTAAATGTATTACTTCAATGCTAGATGTACAATTAAAGATAATCTGAAAGTTTGAGTGAAAACTGACCATTAATAACGGTAAAAATTGTAAACAACTGATCTGATTGATACCTTAATTCTTCCAACTATATTATTACAATTTAATTACATTTTAAGTTAGTGGAAATCATCACAAAGCAATGAATTGGCCCTATATACCATTCCAGACATTTAAGTTTATAAAAAGCTTGTTTTTTGTTTTATTTTTGTGGAAAAACGGTTGGGATAATTTAAAAATGGTAGGGAAAATTTACTGTTAATAACTGTTAGAGGGTGTTGCACAGTGACGCCTTTTTAGAAAACCATTAATATCTGTGTGGTTTGAGAATTTCTTCAGGATTTTAAGCATGTTAGAGAATTGATACAGATGAAGGAAGATAATAAGTAATATTTCATACCAAAATTAAGAAATTTTTAAATCAACCTTCTACAATGTTACCTTGTCACTTTAAGCAGACAAAAGGACAACCCCTATTAGTACGGTGTATTCAATGTGCCTATTGTATGTTGTGCAATGACATAAGGAAACGACAACAAATCAATCTCTTGATGAAATCTAGGAAATGGCACACCTACAATCTCCCAGATACAAATAATAATAATAGTATTTTGAAGTTTATTTGTTCCACATTTACATAAAAAACAAATCAAATTCTTCTCTTTTTGTATATACAAGCGTATAATCGTACATTACACACAAACAATTAAAGATTTAAAATCAAGTATAATGTACGGAAAATTTGTATTAAGTTTCGAAATATATAGATATGACAGGCAATGTAAAAACAATGTGAGATGTGGGGAGCCTGAATAAAAAGCAAAGCGTGTATATGAATAGGTTCCTGTACGGAGTAACACAATATAGTAGGTCTGAATTTAAAAGGTATTATAGGAGGCGAAAACGGAGTAGTATAGTATGAGATTCTAGAAACGTATAAGGAGAGTGAACTTGAGAAGAAAATAAAAATAGAATAAAGAGTAAAGACAATAATATTACAATGATAAGTAGGAGAAGGTGAAGAAGGAAAGAAGAAGAAGAAGAGGAATTCGAAAAAGAAGTGGAAGAAGAAGAAGAGAAAGCAAATTGATGAAATAAATGGCATTGTAAAATAACAAAACAAAGTCTGGGTGGAAGCCACAAATATATTTATTAAAACAAAGTCTGTATAACCAATGATAATAACAATAATATATAAACAAAAAGTAAGAATAATGCTAATAATCCTTTTGTTCTGCGCCTACAAAATACTAGTATTACCTAGGTTTTAGCCTAGCTGCCCTAAAATGTTCAAGGGATTCAAGTAATAAATTCCTTCCAGTTACCAATTTACATCATCTGAGTAGTGTTTTGCCAAAGGACATTAGTGCCGCGATCGCAAGAGGTAGCGTCTTGTGAGACTTTGATAACCATCTTCATGAAATATCATGTAGAATAAAATACTCCATGATGAACATGACGAATACAATTCTCAAAGATGTGTTAAAGGTATTGGGTAGCTTTGCCTCTGATTTTAAACAAAAACCTAGATTTAGCTGATGCTGCAATCATAATTATAAATCTTAGGTCAGAAATGAATCCCACAAGATATTTATAATTTGGATTCGAAGTTCCAATTTTTTTTTGTTTATAACACTGCATTTTATTGTGAGAAATGAGTATGTTAGAACCGGTCACTCAAATATTTTAAATATTTATTTGAAGCAATTCATGATCATTTTGGAGCGCAATTTTTGTAGGGCTTCAATATTACACTTCATCAGAGACATTGATGACACGTAGGGCATGCATCTCAGATTTGGCAGCGTTTAACGATGCCTTTAAGAAGAGAAAAGCAAAGAAGAAAACAAATGTCTTCTAGAAATGAATCGTAACCCTGTTCACTTGGAGCATTCTTTTAATAATGTATTAATGATCCCGACATACCAGCCAGAAATCCATCTGGGATAGATTCTCCGTGATAGTATGCGAGTAAGGGCCAGCGAGAGGTCTCTAAGAAAGAAACCTCATTCGTGTACCCGTGCGTACCCGTCGCCTCAGATATTTTAGCGCCTTAATTCGGCGAATCGGGGATTGTTCGGGAGAGTGGGGTGGGGCAGAGGGACCCCCTTCTCGCAATGAATGATATTATCCATCCTCAATCCACGTGAGAATCGGCCTAGGATTACTGCCTGGACCAGAATTAAATTCGTATGGGCCCCATGTTGAGAACGCATGATTACCCACCCTCCCTGGACTTGCCACTGTCATTTAAATCCAGCACGGATACCATTTCAACTCTCTAGCTCACTTTATGGGAGAACATATTCCAAACAGACGACATTATGTCCCGGGACTCGTTAACATGGACCCAATCTTAGAGAACCCGAGTGTTTATAATACATCTCAATATACGTGACGTAGATTTAGCTCTAATAGTACAGGGGGGAAAAAACGTCAGGTTTGTATTCATCTTTGTTCGTCTGATGCAAACACCAAGATTCTTTTTATCCACGAACTGTTTCACGAAAAAAAGTCAAACAAATATATTACTTATAAAATGTTGATGTCACGATTGAGAAAGATCGCAGTGTCATATAAGCCATATCCTGATCACGTGACAACAGTAGCCTTGTTGGAAATCATTCTGCAGCATCGCTTGCTTTGTGCCTCCACTATTCAAGGGATACTTTCTTAAGTCATCCGTGTCAATAACGCCGAGCAAGCGTCGAAACTTGGGTTTTATAAATGACTCTTGAACAGCATGACTGAAGTTTTTCTTCAATCATACATATTGTTTTGCTTAAGGCCCTTAGCTCAAGAATCTTGAGAGGTTTCTAGGAATATTCTTTGTATTCCCTTGGTTTGCTTCTATGCAGTTGTAGTGCTTGAATCTCCATACATGATATCCTCAGAAGCCCATATGCTATTCTCATTCCACTTCTAGATGTGATCCGATCAGAGGCAGAACAATATCACCTTACACCCTCGGACACCGCGGAAAATCAATCGGCTATGCTCGGTCACGACAGGGAGGGGTAGAGGGT
>BEXV01000151.1:291559-320461 GCA_003118195.1 Hemicentrotus pulcherrimus | reverse complement strand
GGGGGGGGGGGAGATGTGACCAGGAAAATATGTTGTCCAGAGATTTAAACAAAATAGGTAATGCGAATTAAGGGGGGAGAGGGAATTTTTTGGTGTAAAGAAAGACAGCAAGAAAGAACAAGAGAGAGAAAAAGGGAGAGAGAAAGACAGAGAGAGAGAGATAGAGCGAGAAAGAAAAATAGAGAGAGAGAGAGAGAGAGAGAGAGAGAGAGGAGGGGGAGGGGGCGAAGGAGATCAACATATTTTCTCAAATTGTAATTGAGAAGAACGAGAGTAGCACAAAATAGGCCAAATATAAACAAAATTGTGGCATAAAATGGGCATAACATCTTTGTATTGATGTAAGCCGGACACATAATTAAAACAAGCTTTGAGCATTCTCGACCGAGAGTGTATGGACTTGGATAAATCAACAATACAGCACTGCACTTGAATTAACTACTAGACTTCTTCAAGATGCGATCGTGTTTTTAAAGTATAAAATGCTCTTATTAATTCATATTCGGCCACTCTATACTCTTAAAACGTACCAGATTTAGGTCAGATATTGTATTTTCCCCGGAAGATGGGAGCAATCAATGATAATGCATCAGGTTGCAGGGTCAATGGTTTTTTACTGCTAATTAACATGATCAAGATCGTGTTTTCACAATTTCCTGGATAGTGAACTACTTTAGTTCGTGTAAGGCGTGTTCACATAACCGCCTTCCTAAACGCGAAACTGAAAATGAACTGTATTAACCTTACATTTGCCACCATTGTCAAAAGGCATGGGCGCTCGTTTACCACAATCGCAAATCAACACAAAACAAGAGGCCACCAATAAGAACGGAAGGGTTACTTCGCTCAACACAGAGACTTCGCAAGAATTCCCTGTTTCCGGTCTAAATTAGCTCTGTGATAACCTTTTCAACACATGTCTACCTTAGTTTTGCTCTAGAGACAGCTATAATTTCTAATAGCTTTTAGTATATTATCTTTCCAACGTGAATTCAATTAGACACAGGGAGATTATTGGTGTGGAATATAAAGAGTTATTATATATTTTTGATCGTTATGTACACGGGGAAAGCGTGAGTATCCTTCATGTACAAAGAATCATGTGTTGCTTGCGGCTAAATCTCTTGTCTCCTCCACTTCCTATATTCACTTACTTGTAGATGTTTTTCTTTTGTCACGACGACGTCTGCGAGGCGGCTCGTGCATGATGTGTGAAGTAGATTTTATGAGTCCTCCATTTTCAATTTGAATCACGAATAATCATTATGAGGTGGAAGGTATGATCAATTTTATGCGATGGTAATATTTAATATCAAATAAATATAAAAGACGGAGAGAAAATCAACATAACTATTCTAAAACTGTTTAACTGAAGTTGAATATAATGACGCGTCAAACATCATTCATGTTTTTATTAAAGCACTTTTTATCTATTTAATAACTATTATACTGAAATTCTGTCTATGCACCTGCACACACAGTAGCACAAGAGTTAAATTCAAAATAACAATGTAATCGCAAAAACTTTGAAAAAAAGAGGTTAAGGTTATTTCAATACACACAGAGAAATCAGGTTCAGATTAAGAAATGAAATCACGGTGACATACGTCATTAGTTGACGTACAATGCACATTAAACAGGTTCATTTCATGAGAGGTTTTGCAATCGTCGAATATAGATTTATGTATATCAAACCACAGCTAACCATACAAGATCTGTTTGGCAATCAGATATTACCTCACAATTTATTGAGCAATCCGTACAATGGTGACTGATTCTGTTTTCCTGAAAGAAGGTTTATGAATAACATTGTGTCAGATTTTACAAGAGACATAGATCTTCCCTAATTACCTAGAAAAGGTGAATTGTATTCACATTATTACCTCAATTCAAGGCGACCATATAGTGAGTACATTAATGCCAATTTTGAAAATTGCATGGAATGGAGCAACTCAAGTGAGAATCCAGGAAAAAGCACATCAATCATAATAACACAACATGACTGATGATATATATTCATTACGATTCTCGTGAAAGTAATGCAAACAGCAGGTTTTCATCTGTTTCACGAACACTGACTCAAGAATGACGTTTTCACCTCCATAGGAAGAGATCTAGGGAGAAGTGGCGCGGCATGGGTCCAGTCATTGAGGGGGGACTGGCACCATGGAGTTAGGATGAATGCACATGTCTTTCATCGTGGACGAAATACATTTGAATGATGTTAATGTTATATTTATTTAGTGGAAATAACGAGACAAACGATGTTGTGTGTTTGTGGGGGGGGGGGGGTGGGTTTAATGTCTGCATGCACCATTAACCAAACCGTCCATACCTGCTAATAATTAATCTATGAAAACGATAAAGGGGCCTGCATGTATGGATTCATATGTAATAATTGTAGTTGAGACAGAGAGAAGGAGAGTCTGCGATAAACCATCGAAGTGCCCATACTGCAACTCATTTTTATTTGGTATACTTCTTAATTTTGCTTAGTTATGATTATAGTTCAGTTGTAATTCCAAGCCAATAGCACGACAGGGAGGATGCGGGATGGCGTCCAATCGTCTTCTGCTCAGTTCCCTATCCCCCTTTCCTACTCATTCCTATTTTCTCCATTTCATATCTTATCATTTGATGGCGTGGAGAGGGGGTGGGGGTCTGGGGTCTTCCCACATGACTCCCCTTTGGCGTAGCTACCTACCTGCTAGTATGTAATGTGGATAAAGGGACAGAGAGAGAGATATAGGAAGAAAGGAAGGAACGTGTCACTCTGGATGGGGTTATTTGATTTACTGTTAGGATACACTTAAGGTATGTTACTGAGCAAATACCGTGGAACACTAATGTTTGGAACACTCGTTCTAAATTACCCCAACTCCACCTCGCCCCTAGTCTGCCTCGCCACACGTTCCACTTATTATCGCCACAAGCGATGGCGTTCGCAGTAGGGAGAAAATCATGGCTGTGTTTAAATGACTTCAGGCGCAGACGTGTACTGTTAAAACGGTAATGTTGTTTGAAGGAGTGTTATGCACGGAAAACGAACCGGTGTCATTATGTTGCCCCAGGTCCTCAAGGCAATACAACAACCTTACTGCAATCACCGCTTTCTCAGTCGCCATCTACTCCAGATTTATCTCTCTCTATATCTCTCTCTCTCTGTCTGTCTCTCTCTCTCTCTCCATCCCTCTTAACACAGGGGTTTTGTTGGTAGATAGGTGTCAATGTTTCAAGTTTTCTTTATTTTTCCACACAATAATAACATAATCAAATTCAGTAAAATAATCTTAACCAATGATACGACAAATAATTATAAATGTATTCAAATAAATCATTTAAGATTGGCACTTATGATTGGCACAGTGGTTAAATCATTGTGGAGTAGAGAGAGAGAGAACAAAAGGAAGCTTCAAAATATTACGAATTATTAATTATCGATTACAGTGTAATGTTCGATGATTAATTTTACCTGAATTGTAGGCAATGGTTGCGAAAGAAATGCATATTTTTGTGTTTTGTCTTCGTTCTTGTCTTCGTATTGCCGGTCTTGTTTTCTATTCTTTTAAATGTGAAGCTGTTTATTACCCACCCCACCTCACTTTCAAACGTTTGCTTGAATTCTAGCATGTGTTTTTGTTTTGTTGTATTTGTTTACTCATGATTTGCTTCAACACCTGCAGGCCCTAAGGGGCTAGGACTGTCAGGGCATACACATGCATACCTACTCAGGGGCATCATCGGTCATCCACGAAAGGGTCTCTAAGGGACACTTCAGATGTAGATCCATTAGTCTAAGACGGGATGTTCACTTAGGTAGTTACTCTGCGCCCCTGCAAATTTCCCTTTTCGTGATAGCTCTGCAAGGGCACTTGTGCATTCGCTTTGGATTCAAATTGCAGTATCGCGAAGCTCTACGGTAGAGGATAAAAGTATTTGGTGGGGGCGTCTTGTTTTGTTATAGCATGGATATGCATTTGGCGTTTGCAGGGCGTTTCCTGTTTCTTCGGGTACTTTTCTTTGGAAGTAAGAGAATATCCATGATCACGGAGCATTGGTTGTGTCAGAACACTTACGTTCAGGCTACAACATTTCGCTTAACTGAGATAATCTCGTGCTCGTACAGGTAAAAATCTTTAATCTTAACAAACCAACCCCACTCCGTAGGCGCAGTGATAGAAGAAACAGAAATAGCCTGAACCTTTTCGTCTGTCTATCCAGGTCTGTGTTTTAATTTACGAGAAAGTTTTAGGGAATGCCTTACTTTAATCACATAATAATAATAATAATAATAATAATAATAATAATGATATAATTAATAATCTTTTAAAGTCCACTCCAAATCTTATTAAGTTAAACCGAAAATGGAAATTATTTTTGCCCAATTGATCGTGAGCCCGGTAGCCACTGCAACGCCACATCCACGTTGCTCTATCCATTATTGTTGAACGCCAAACAAGGTAGCAGCAACTCCCGTCTTTCAACATTTTTTGGTATGACGCGGCTGGGGTTCGAACCCACGACCTCCCGGTTGTGAGGCGGCCGCTCTATACTGACTGAGCCAACACATCCAATTTCTCTATAATAATACACAACCATGTCGACAAAAATATATATATTTATTTTTTAATAAAAGAAAGAATGTAATCAAAGCAAGAAGAGAGAGAGAGAAAGCGAAGAAAAAAACATCAACATAAAGACAGAGGGAGAGACATAGGAAAAGACAGAGAGAGAGAGAGAGAGAAAGAGAGATGGAGAAAGAGATTAATTTCCGATTTCTGGATAACGACTGTTACATGAACACACTGCATGCAGCTCTCTGTATATTCAACCAACCGATACAATCAGGATATATTTCCCGTTACAAATTACCACTCGCATGAGAGTGTCTAGCTGGCAGTTGTCTGCTAATGCCACAATTGACATTTCCTGTTTTTAGACCAAATCTGCACAACCACATGTAACCGGTTTTACCACAGTGATGTCTCTGCCTCGGAAAGCAGGGGACTTAATGGAAAGAATCGACTCATTTATTTCAGCAATTTAGCCAAGGCCAAGGAATCAATCAGGGTTTCGGTCGGTCGGTCGGACAGAGATAGCTCTCGCGGGGGTCGTCGACATAATTGGAAAGAATGCTCCGGTTCAGGTGTTTGCTAAACTCGAGAGACCTCGGTTGCTCCTTAATTCTTGATCATTAGAGGGCGGATGATGTGTCGCGCTCAGGTTTAGACAGGGTCTCCATGGTCTGGTTGATGCTGCCATGCGATCCTACACAAAAATAATATAAGTTGATGTTAGGAGAACGTCTACGGCAATAATCTCATCGCAGGACGTTAAATTCAACTGACCGCGCTCGCGGAAGATGTGTCGCACTTAGATTTAGACAGGGTCTCCACGGTATGGTTAATGCTGCCATCCGATCCTACGGAAATTATTAGTTGATGTTAGGAGAACATCTACGGCAATAATCTCATCGAAGGACGTTAAATTCAACTGACCGCGCGATGATAATGGTCTAATTGAGTGTCAGTAATATTCTGTCATACATTTGACAATACGACGTGGTGTCGTTCATGCGTTTGTTTTCTGCAGATTTCACTATGATGCTAATTAACACAATTAAAGAAACATGGTGTGAGCATAAATTAATGTAGATTTATTCGTAAAAGTAACAGGAAATTATAGATAATTACACAAGACAATAGTAAATACTAGGTGTCGTGGCTAAAGAAAAAAGATTTTGTTGTGAGCACTGCAGCTCATAACCTTCGCCCATTTCCATAAGCTTGCAAAACAGCTCGGTACGCCCTGGTACTTTTAAAGAACCCTTCAATATGCCATCGTTTTCTGCTTTGCTATTTCCACACTTTCACAACCCCTTTCGATTTTAGATCTGCTCTATAAATCTTCAAAAGAAATATAAAAATAAATGATCGCTGCAGGGGCGACAAACTGGTGAAATGCCACCATGTCCCTATAGAGTTACAAGATGGCAGCAGCAATGTGACGAAACGTCATCTTTATGCTTGAGATTATTATGGGTGAGATCACGTGATCAGCTATGGGACAAGGGAAATACAAATAGAAGGGTGAACGAGAGCAAAATGTCACAATTTTTTTTGTGGTGACAAGCAGGTAGTGTCGTTTCTCACACGTGTGTTTCCTTACGCTTTCTGCAGGACCTAACTCGGTGTGATATTTCTTTCTTCTGTCTAGACGGCGTTGCTCTCCCTGTTTTCTTTTCCTTCTTTTATACGATAGGCTTACAACAGACGTCCATTTTTTATTGATCGGGTGAGTCGGTCACGTGATGGTTTGTAAATAGTGCAATGAACGGCACGAATGTATTTTTAACACATTAGTTTAACTCTTGCCGCGTGCGCCATTGATTTGCCGTGTGATTTTTTCGTGTCCCACTGCGCAGCGACCATACATTGAAACATCCTTCATGCACCATGTATAGTGTGGGCTTGGGATAAAATGTACCAGTTTCTTCCGATCTTTAAAGTAAACCAACCGTCTGATTTTTGTTTTAATTTCCGTCTTTAAAAATATATATTATTGTAAAGTATTGGCTCACATGAAGGAAATGGTGAATACCTAATGTTAACATGTATGTAGTTTACTTGTACGATTTATATTAAGCACATGTTACTGATACGTGAGAACAAATTATTTGAACTTTATGAGCAATTATATATTTAGAATCACACACTGCATCAATGGACTACATCTAAATCTAGAGGTCGAGGCAACTGTACAATGGTTCTATGGAAACGATTTTTTGTTTATAGACGACTAAGATCCGACAGATTAAGCTGCTGTCTCGGATAAAGGTAGTTTATCTTCTGATATGTATCACTTTAAATAGTTTTATTTAATTGATTAAGAAAATAATAAACGAATAATTGTTTATCAGGTTAGTACACGTGATTACTTGAAACATCCGCTATTTGTGACGTCACGAGATGAGGCAACTTTTCAGCCATCATGGGGGAACATAAACGTGCTTATCTATCGTCATTCAAGTAGGATATAGTGGTACAAGATATCATACTCTGACGTCACAACCACGGAAAATGGTTACATACAATTTTACTAAATAAAAGGTTTCATAAAGTGAATTGCCTCAAATTGAACATAACTAATATCTTCAACAAATGTTCTATGTAGGTCATGAGAGCAATGGCACATTGCCCCCACTTTTTAATTTCCCCTAGTAATAAGTCAAAGTGCCCCTTCCACTTTTCAAACTTGATAAGTGCCCTTAATTATAAAACGAAAGAAAAAAAATGCTATCTACTGAAGATGTGAAGTTAGTTCTTTGATAGATCGTTGAGAATAAATTTCTCAAATAACCCACACAATTAAAAAAGTTGAAAATTTAATTCGCACATATGGAAAACATATGAACAGTATATATATTTATTAATTATACTATTAACATGGACATAGTAATGCAACGCTTTCGTTTATTGTGCCACTTAATCTATGGTGCTTGCACGCAGAATTCGGGAAATGGTAAAAGTGATCGATTAAAAAATTGAAGGCTTTAACAAATCTTAATAATCAGGTTGGATCGACTAAATGATCGATTTAACCAATTAACATTTACCATCTTCCACTTTCTGTCCATTTATATGCTTTCTGACCTTGGGTAAGTTTCCATCTCTCCATCTGCGTATTGCTATATTGGCAATTGTTTAATCATACTAGTATATTTTTTAATTTCTTTCTCTCTCTCTCCCTCTTTTTCACTCTCATGTTTCTTCTCTCTCTCTCTCTCTCTCTTTCTCTTTCAGACCAGTCGACAAACATTCTCGTTATCACTCTCACTAACTCTATTCCCCAGATTCGTTCAGGCGTGAAAGGTAACGGCCGAACCGGAATGACAGAAGGGGAATACGTGCACACGAACGGCTCGGGCGGGCACCAATCCCCGGGAAGGCCTTCCAAATCCGGCTTAGCCTTGCTCCCCCGAGCGCCATGTTTGTTCAGCACCTTGGGTATACACCGGGCGTCCCTGCCTTTTAATCGAATAAGCACGGCGATAAAAACCCTAGCCCAATGACATTTGCAAATACCCTTTCATCCTCGGCCCTCTTCTTAGTCTCTTACACCGGACATATTCAATTACGGATGGGCTTACTTCATGTCATAATGTACTTCAAACGATCCTACTTCAGAAAACAGCATGGATAATGGACCTTGAATTAAACACACTCCCCAAACAGAATTATATGTTTCCTTGTACAATGGAAAGGGAAATTATACGATATGTTCGTTAAGAAACAGAATCTACACGAAACGAGTGTTGAGATTTAATTTTAATTGTAAAATGCTAGTCTAATTGTGCCATTGAATTTGTGACATCAGAGGTAAACATTTGAAACAAAATTTCACAAATTGGATTAGCATAATTTCAGGTCGACTGAAGAATAAAGCGAAAGGGGGGGGGGTGATACGATTCAAATCTTGATGCCTTGCAAGGTTGTAATGAAATAAAATCAGAATACGTTAACATCAAAATTAATTACATTATAATTCCATAAATTTTAAACAAAACCAATGAAAAAAAAAATCTGCATTTCTTTCCCTGTCTTCAAAGATGTAATCGATTTTTGATGGGTAAACAATTTTGCCCTTTAAGATTCAACCAGTTCTATTTATGAAAGGCGGATAAAGATAGGGAAACAGGTGTGATGGGAGAATGGGTATTGGAGAAGTTAAAAGAGAGAGGGAGAGAGTGAAATCAGACGAAGAGAGAGAGAGAGAGAGAGAGGGGGGGAGATATAAGAGAGGGAAACACATAAAGAATGGTGAGAATGGGAAAGTAAAACCAAGGGAAGTGGGTCAAAGACATAATGGCAAAAAGAGAAACGACCATTGGAGGAAATTGAAAGAAACAAAAAGAAGAAGAGACAAATAAAAAAAATATAATGAAACGACAGAACAGGCAATCACAGTAGATACATCTATACGAGAGAAAGAGAGAGAGAGAGACAACACTAAAATAGGCGCCACGGATTTCCTCATATTTGCGATGCATTTCCGATATGGCTATATACAAATCACATACATCGGACTCTCGTCGCGTCACACGGTGTTTACGGAAGCTCAGACTACGGCAGTCATCATCGTCGATATACTCTCCGCAATATGTTGGACACCTCTCGTTCTTCGTCACTGGCTGATGATGTTTGGGTAATCCTTGCGAGGATTGTCCGATAAATAATGGGAATTTCACTCGTTCGCTCTAATCACGCCATTAGCCATATAACAGTCGAGCGTGCACGGTTGTGGCAGGCTTCGCAAAGCTCTTTGAAGCGCTCGCGCTCAAGGGCATTTCGAACTAGTCTCGCTTTCTTTTCATGGCGGCGGTGGGCATTCAGCTCGTGGCAAAGCTATAAAACGTCTCTCATCCTAGCGCTAAGGTGTTTCATCTTTTTCTTTGTAGATCCCTAGATACTTCTTAAGACCAGTGGATATATTTTAATGAATAACACTTGATCACCACCTTACCACTAGTTTTAAGGAAAATTCAGCCAGCTCTGAAGTATCAATGATAATACCGCCAAAGGATACATTACATGATGAGCATGTCTTCTAAGAAATGATTACAAAAGATGTTGTAATTGTATACAGAACAGCGAATGAAATGAGGAATTGACATGAGAGAATTGGAATTTTCAGCGAGGCGGTGTTTCATTTATCTTTTAATCCCATTACAATTTCTGTTGCGAGGGTTTATTTTGGTGTCTGGAAAATGATCTCCGGCTTCCAATCCGTTTCAACGAAATTCAGCCAGCTCTGAAATATCAAGATAATACCTACGAGGGATACTTTACAAAATGAGAAAGTCTTCTAAGAAATAACCATGTGCTATTGTTTTTAACATGTCAGCCAAATAAAGTTCAAAGATTATTTTTTCTCGTGAAAACGAAATCTTTATCGAGCTATTCATGCTTTCTGTAACAGTCGAAGTCAGAAGTGAATGCATATTTACAGGTATCAGACGTAATTATTTCAATAACAAAACTAATAGTAATGGTAATACTACTAATAGTAATTATATTATAATGATCATAACACTGGTGCCTTGAATACCTCTCCTGGGTGGCACATTGCCTCCTGGCACTCCTTTATCATTACCCTTTATTTACCACGGCTTCAATTACAGTGCTCAACCAATTTAAGGAATTATTTCCTGCTGGTTGCCCATAAAACCTAACATGGGTAGAGTATTTCGCATTCAGATTAAGGTCTTGTCAATTAACATTAATGGGATTCAAACCTCGTGGTTCACACTCCGGAGATTTATCCACCGGACCACAACAAACGAATCATACAGAATGTAACGAGTTTTTGTTGAGCAAAATTATACTTTGAACTTGTTTCGTTTTTCAGAATATGAATCTGAACGTGTCAACACACACACACACACACACACACGCACCCACACACACACACACACACGACCACGTACACCCACACACACATGAATGCAAAGGAATTGATTAATAATATAGTATTTGTTTACGGAACATTCTATTCAGATAATAAAATGAGGAATTGACATGATAGAACTCTACAGACTCACATTCCACCGCAGTGGTTCCTCATTAATTCCCTCATCAGTTCTCATCTCGAGGGTTTTATTTTTAGTGTCTAGAAATTGATATCACCGGCTTCCCATCGGTTTTTAACAAAATCCAGCCAGCTCTGAAATATTAAGATAATACCTACGAGGGATGCATACTGCGTTTTGCATGTCTCTTGAAACATAATCATGTGCGGTTTACTTTAATTTATCAACCACATACCGTCCTAGTGCTGTTTAAAAAAACAAAAGCGAATAAGCGAGCATCTTCATCGTTCTTCTCTCAGGCATATTAAACCATAATTCAGGTTTATTGAGATTTCTCACAAATACAGTTTTTGTAAATGAATAAATTTATTATTTTTTCTTCTTCTTCAAAAACATATTGTTTTCTTCGGAATAGATATTGATGGTTTAAAACGCAACCTGCGAAACCAACACACCCACACACGCAAATACATGTAAGATACTGCTATTGGTATAGTAACATATAAGATTATACTTGTTAAAGAGTTTGTTTACATTTACATAATACTTTTGTTTTAGATATCTTCTAGGAGTTGGTGCAAAAAAAAAGCGGTCAGACCATTGCAGACGCACTAAACTTATGTCTGTTTTTTGAGCCCGAATGGGGATCATTCATATACTTTTACACAGAATTAAAGCCCTTTTCGCTTTGAAAAAACTAAAGTATGTATATCACCATCATCTTCATCATCATCGTCATCATCATCATCATCGTCATCATTATTGTCATCCTTTTTGTCTTTACAGAGCGTTCGGGACGCACCATTGCTCTTTATACCGTAACGCTGTTTTTTGTAGTATATTTTGGGAGGATCAGCTATCATAATTGTCTTTCTTTCTTTCTTCCTTTTACACTTTTATCTTAGCATGTTTGCCTCTTCAGTTAACAAACTGCTATCTCTGAGGACCCTGCGCAATAAAAACAACGTATTTAAAAGATCTAAATACAGACTTAATAATTAAACATATAAATAACACAAGAAACAAAGTTATGAAAACAAAGATAAATAACATAAGAACAAATATAAATACAACATTGTAAAGTGAACTAATTAGAAACATATGGTATGATCATATCATCCAATTGTTAAATTACTGAATTGTCGGACTGATTACTGATTACTGCCTTTGAAAGGGAAATGACGTCATACAAAGGAAAATGTTGAGTGGATTGAGAGAAAGCGATGGAAGATGGTAAATAGAAACAGAGTGTGGGGGGGGGGAGGAGACAGAGGGAGGGGGGGGGTAGAACAATGAGCAGACATCGATATATTTAACTTTACTATTCCATTTCTGGTCCTGTCCGCTTTCTGTCACTCGGGATTTCCTCTCACTTACAAATGACCTATAAACGCCAACTCCTTTTCGCCAGTTATCTTCTTTTATAGCAGAAAGGTTGAAATGATGAATGATTAATTATTGACTGCATAATGTCCGGTGAAAACTTTGCGTACAGCGGGGCACATCAAACGTCACAATTCAGACAAGCGGCGCTAAAGTGGCCACTTCAGCTGAATATCTTTAGTAGCATTTGAAGCCATCTATTTTAAATGTCACTAAACATGCGTCTCCAAATACCCTTGAAGAGAAAAGGTAGAGGGCATTGAGAAAGAGAAGAGCAGAGGTCAACACTTAAAGTAATGTTAAAGGCATCATTCATGGTCAAAACCACATCAAAGGTCAATATTCCCTTTCATCCTCTTTGCTTCATTGCCGAGAAGCTGACCCGTCGGCGCTCTCGTTCAGGGTGTTCGAATTAAGGTATATCCACCTACACACAACGTCTTGCAAGAGAGAGAGAGAGAGAGAGAGGGGGGAGAGAGAGAGAGAGAGAGCCAGAAAGAGAAGCAGAACAAAAAAATGTCAGACGACAGATGTGAAAGTGACAGAGGGACAGAGCAAAAAAGAACGTCAAGGACAGATGAATGATCATGATTAAAGAGCGGCAAAAGAAGAACAAAATAGAAAAGATAGAAAGTTTAGAAAGAGTACATGAGAGAAATGAAATTAAAAATAGATAAATAAAGAAAGATGCAACTCATTACGTACACACCCGAAACAAGACGCTTAGCAAAGCTAGTTGAAAAAGAACAAACGTCTAAGATTTCATCCGGATTGACACGATTCATCAACTTGCATAGATTTTTCTCCTTGACACAATGTCCTGGTCAGAAAATAAACCTCTTTGATTATTTTTTTAATGCAAATATAAGTGTATGCAGTACTCAGCGCCAATGTCAGGGCCCTCGAAAACAACGTGTGCAAAAGATAAATACGAATCCGCGGTTTGGAGAGAAGTAGATCATGAGATCGGGATTATAAAACTCATATCACCTAGACCTCGATTTTAATAAAATACATTACTTATGTAAAGAACATACAGCTTGTATGCAGCACCTCGTACCGGGGGCGGTTCCAGGATTAAAACAAAGGGAGTGGAGCACGATTCTTTAAAAAAAAAACACAAATTGGGGTTCATGTTTTTGGTTTATGTAAAGGTATGCCGAATTGAGGTTCTAAAAGGACATTCACCAGATGTGGCTCAACTTAATATACCATTGCTCCATAACTACGAAATACGATAAACATACCCTTGAAAAATTACAAGGAAAGTATTCTTGTTGTCTTTCAGCCGTGATTGCAGTCTGGCACATTTAGGACAGGGAAGGGGCGATTGGCGGGAATGATGTTGTTTTGCTTAGAACTGAAAACCCTTTCACCTCATTAGCCGATCACACGTCTCCAGGAGCAAAGGTTTAATTTACCGTTAACTGTCCAGTAAGTCAATTTTAGATCTATTTTGTTCGGCGACGCAGTCAGATCTCTTGTGTGTGGGCGTGTGTGTGTGCGCGTATGTGTGTGGTGCAGTTACGGTTGTGGGTAATTGATAGTTAGTTACGAACTATGCTTCAAAGATATATTTTTGGTTCTAATTTTAAGTATTCTTTAACGACGCAGCCAGATTTCTTGTGTTTGGACGTGTGTGCATGTCGCTGTTGCGGGTGTGTGTATTTGTTGTGAAATGTACTTTCAAGATTTTCCTCATAAATGTATCTCACTTGCTTATGTTTCTTAAAGGACTTTACCAGTAAAACATTACTTTAACACTTATCTATGAGCGAATTAAAATTAAAATTAAATTTAAAATTAAATTTAAAATTAAAATTAAAATAGATTCGACAATTTTTTTATGAGAAAAAAGATTTGATAACATTTTCACCGATAACCGTAAAGCAAAACAATTTGTGATTTTTTTTTGGAAATGCAGTGAAAATTTTCAATGTTGTTTATTAATAATTATGATTATAATATATATGTTTTTTCAGCTCACTTTATCTCTTGAAATAGACTGTTTTTAATGATGTCAAGCATTACAACTCACATACAGTAAAACAAATACAAAGACAATAAGATACAATGTAATTATTGGAAGTTAAAATAGCATAGCAGAGGTCTATATATTTCATGATTTTTATGCTTTTATGACATTGCCAACATCTCCACCATTCCTCACTCATATTCAGTATTCTTTTAGAGAGTTTACACGTATTATGTCGTTTAAATGTCTTTGTAATAAGTAGTTTTTAATGTAATTGAAATAGCAGAACCATCTAAATACCGTTAATGTTTATCATCCTACTCACAACTGAAATCGCGTCGAACCATTGCAATCAGATTAGCGGTTACCTTTCCATTATATACCAAACCAAAGCTTTTTAACCACAAAGGATAAACCTGGAGTCACACCTTTGACAAGATCTCATGAAAAAAATGTATACCCTGTGATGAAACGGGTTCAAATTAAATTGAAGGATTTAAATTGAATATTAAATCATGGAATAATGGAATCCGAATATCAAAATCATTTAGAATTCAATCCTGTTTCTATATCTAGCATAATGCGAATAGATTAAAGCGATTATTGGTTTTGATAAAAGATTGATGGAAAAAACTCTTGCGGGTTTACTCTATTTCGTATATGACAAACTTATATCTGAATGCCTGTTCGTCTTTCCTCTCAGGTATATTACATTTGAATGAATAATACATGATGCCTGTCAATATGTAAATTTTCAATTCAATTTCCTTTAAAAATATAACTTATTTCTGAGAAAAGATGGGATGGAGGCTTTTTATGGGGGTCATCAGTTGACCTTTGACACCTTAATCTGCGTTTCCGGTAGACAAACAATCCTTCTGCTAAAATATGCAGTATCATTCAGAATTGTAGAACGCAGAACTACCATAAGAAGAAAAAGAACTAAAAGAGGAGGAAGTAGAGGAAGAAGAAGGAGAAGGAGGAGAAGAAGAAGAGGAAGAGGAACAATGAGAATGAAAAGAAGAAAGAAAGAAATAAAGAAAATATGAAGAAACAAAGAAGAGACAAACAGAGTAGAAGAAGGAAGAAGAGGAGGAGAAAAAAAGAAAAAAAAAACAAGAACATGAATTGGAAGAAGAAAAATAAAAAGGAGAACAAGAAGAAGAGGAACAACAAGAAGAAGACAAAAGGGGCGAGAGAAGAAGAAGAAACAAAAAGGAGAAGATGAATATCAAGGAGAAAAGGAAGAAGAATACGAAAACAAAAAAAAAAGATGAAGGAGGTGGTAGAGGAAAGAAAGAAAGTCACGTGTAGCATTGAATATCTACGAGGCACTGCCAGGCAGGACCACCACAATGCGGAAAAACAATAATCTATTCACAATTTTATACTGGAAAAAGATCCCTATGACGCAAAAGTAAGGTTTGGACAGACCTTTATGAAGAATAAAAATGAGAGTAATGAAAAAAATACCCATACCTGAAAGAAACCACCCACCCTCTCCTCAGGTAGCCCATATTATTCATCAATATAAGTAGGTCATGTGGGACAGTACTAATCATATACTGATCATCCAATACCTTATGGACGCTCTACAATAAAGGAAGAACCGACGTCCCTTATAATGGCGTCAACACTCATGCGCATTTTCTTCTCTTTTGTTAACGTACTCGGTGACCTAAATTACGGGGTAGAAAGTGGGCCGCGATATATTTATTCGCCAGTCGAAGTCTTTCGGCGAAGTGGCAGACAAATCGAAAGAGAGGACAACAAAGGAGAAAGGAAGGTAAAGAAGGGAATAGAAAACACTTCGCATGCTTCGGGAACGCCGTATGCTGCGGAAGGCGCAGAAAACGACCCACTCTGATCGCCTTATATAAATAAAACAAAAAGCCAATTCCAAGATTCATAAAGAGGTATATCGGATGATGAGTTTCGTAGACGAGTATTTGTCTAAACTTTAATATAACGAAGTCATATTGGCATTTTAAAGTAGTTTATCTTTTTGATGTGAAAAAACACCATCTTAAGTACTTTTGTTGGAATTAGAGGCAATGTACATGAAGCTTTGATAACAAAGATATGAGGGAGAGGGGATAGATAGGCATATATAGATAAAGAGAGAGAGAGATAGACAGGGAGAGAGAGAGAGGAAGAGAGAGAGAGAGAGAGAGAAAAAAAAAGAGAGAATAATACAAACAAGAATAGTAGTAGTGGAAGAAGGAGAAGATAAAGCCCGTCGCACACTATACGATCCGTTTCGAAACAATTTTTAAAGAATTGTATTAATATATCATAAGACCGAGGATCTGAATAATCATATCTTAAGAAATTCTAAAATGTCAAGGGATTTCATAGTTCCTTAAAAGAGGAATAGTTGAATCGGCACATAATCGTAATGCCGTCAGACCAGTTCTGCAACCGTCTACGATTTGTAGCCGAATCGGATTTTATTTGCACTATAAGAGTTTATATGGGCCGCCGTTTGGGCCAATATCAATAAACACAAAAACAGACAAAGATGCATTCAGATAAACAAAGGTTAGAGCAAAATAGACAAAGTACCCAGAAGAAAGGACAATTAACAAGCAAACAAACATAGGTCAAAGCAATAGACAAAGCGAAGAGAAGGACAAATTCACAAGCAAAGGATGGACTGAAACAGACATTAAAGCATCGTACGAACTGAGCCTCAAATGTCATGGTTTAACATGCAGTCAAAACTGTCACCTAAGGTCACCCAACTTGACCAAAAGGAAAAAGATAAAAAGTTGCCAACGTAGACAAGCGGCCTTACTAGTCGGGTCCTACAACACACATTTCTATCTCCAGGGAGACAAAATGCACGACCGATACAGACAGGTGGCCATTAAGAGAGGTTTGACTGTATCTACCACAACAAAAAAGTAAATTGCTTACCGACAGGGATATTTAACACCCTTATATGCGTAAGAATAACAGGTGTGCTTGCACACTTAGTAGAAAAAATTAACAATTTGAGACCAGTCTAGTGACCTACTAGATTATGGGAGGGGGTGTATCCTGTTATAATGGAGTTGTCTGTATGCTACATAAAAAAGTAATAATTGTGTCATTAGTTGTGTTTTTTCAAAATCCAGTTCAATTTTAGACCCCAAATACAGACGCTTTAAAGTGCGATTATCTTTAAATATCATCACTTGGTTCTTTGATGGTAGTGAGTTGGGTGGATGGGATCATTAGAGATTTGTGCCTCTCTTCTTTTTTTCTTAAAAATTCCGAATCAGGCCCTGATATCCTTTATCATGTTCACGTACCCAACGTTATCTAAGTAAGATATGAACTTCACAGGTGCCCTTTTCACAGGATAACTAGAACAATGTGACAATTTCGGAATAAACAAGTCCATTGCCTCTCGCAAAATGCGGTCAACGAATGATACGGCATACTATTTGTTACTCCATTCGATTTCTTGGCCCGAAATTGGAATTGAGGTTCGACATCTAGATCCTGTTTGTTTTGAGACTACCGCTCCGTACAAGCCCTAGATGTAAACAATCAATCATGAACGCCAGATGTATATATTCGCTGTCGAGGCATTGCATGTTTTTTGCGAGATTGGATGGGTATAGATAGGGGTAGATCGGCGATTCTCTGGACAGAATTGGCGGGGTATGGAAAGGTGGGGGGGGGGGGGGGCACAGATCCACAAATTGAATTAAAAAAAATATCTATAAAATGAAGGAAACAAATATCGCATATTCATAGCTTTCTCACTCCAGAGTCATCTGACAATGACAAGTAAAGAAGGAAGCAAGCGAGACAAATAGGTTCAAAATATAAGTAAGTGTTTTTGTTTTATCCGGAGGCACTAGTCTGTCGTGCTACCCCTCCCACACTTCCTGATCCTTTGCTTAGAGAGTTAGATAGAGAGTTAGATAGAGAGTTAGATAGAGAGAGCGAGAGAGAGAGAGAGAGAGGGGGAGGGAGAGAGAGAGAGAGAGAGAGAGGGAGAGAGAGAGAGAGAGAGAATGAGAAGTGTGTTCAGGGTTACGTCATGACATGTAACGAATGCTTGGGTTTGCAAAATATATGGAGAAAAGGAAAAACCGTACGTAATGAAGTTGAAGGTCAAATCCAACAAACCATATATATTTCAAATTATTTGTTTGTTAATGAAAAATGTTCTCAGGATTGTAAGTTAAGACTAACACTAACCTAAAATAATTAATGAATTGTTTTCACCAAACCATCACGAGTCATTTCACATGTGACATTTATGGCTATTTCCAATAAACAATAAGACTTCTTCACCTTCTTCACCAAATTCATTGGTCAAACTCTTAATGAATGCTTCTTTTCATTTACAATGCACTCATTCATCGAAAACAGATATGATTACCCGTTTCATCCCTCAAATTATCTGAATCGATTTAGCTTTAAACAAATGGAATTACTGAGCTCCGCGGCCTCCTTTAATTATCATAATCATTCGCCCTCCTTAGTTCTTGCAGTTTTATTTTTGCTTGTACCCTCTCGACGTGTTGATGATAATGGGTTCGATTCCGCTGTCATTATCACCACGTCCATCGAGATCATCAGTGTCGAAATGGAACACGTCTTCAAGGCACCAATCCATTGAAAAAAAACTCTGACCTTTCAACGACAGGAGTTCCAGTCGCTTTAGGGATATTACCGCTGCCAAAACGCGTCAATCTTTCCCATCAAGACTAGCAAACAAAATTCACATGTCCGAGCGCGTCAGGTGGAAAGATAAAAAGCCTTCAGGTTTATCACTGAGAATAGAACATGCAGAATCTAAAAAGTGGAATAGAGCTGAATGCGAGATAAAACCGACTGGCTTGTCTTTCAGTATGCATTAAGAGGATTGTGCTGTAAACCGTAATAAAGATAAAATGCTTCAATTGCTATTACGCTGAGTGATATCAGGGAGATAGGAGTTCAGGCCTGGTGTTATTTTAATGCTAAAACCGACATGCTTATAATATTCGATTTTCTTCTTCGGTGAACACATTCGTAAGGATATAGTTAGAAAGAGTATTTGTTGCTAAGTTATCATGATAGCATGGGGGGGGGGGAAGATTTCTTTTGTTAAACGCCGCTTTCAGTCCCAAGGGGAGTGTTATAACCAAGTGATGTTTATGGTACCCTCATGATCATTCATTATGGCGAGTTACTTGAAGAAGAAGAAGAAAAAAAAAAAGAGGTCCCACGTATTGTCCTTTACAAATTGACTTTCGTGACTCTAAACTCATTTCGTTTTTTTCGAATGCTTGTTTTGTGCTTCACGAGTACATTACAATAAAAGTAAACTTTCATTTATTGTATGTATGTCTCTTCGATACGAACACGTACTATGCTGATGTTGTAGTCAGTCTGCATCCATGCATGCTGCAACACAATACAGAAGAAGGCGCCGTCAGCCAAGTCAACGTTGAGCGAATGAGCTTCATGCTTTGTCGTCCCCAAAGTTAAATGTATCGCGAAAATAAAGTGAATACATCAGTTGGGTGATGTTTTCTTGCTTCTTTTATGAATGCTGTCCTGTCGAAGTCTATTACGATGACATCTGGTTCAATCGACCGACAATATCTCGTGGCGGTATCTGAAAGAGAGAGGGGCTCATTCATAACGTAGCACGGGGAGAGCCATATTTCTCTTTGCAATGGAAATAATGGAGATGCCAGAAGGAAATGGGCCGCGAAGATCCCCGAAATAAATCAAGAGGGGTAGAGAGGGAGACAGGGAAGAGAGAGAGAGAGAGAGAGAGAGGGGAAAAGAAAGAGAGAGAAAGATAGATAGAGTTGTTAATAGATGTATAGAGACTCGAGATAGGCCTATATATTTTTATACAGAGAGAGAGACAGATATATAGAGAGATAGAGACACACACTGAGAGAGAGGGAGAGAGAAAGGGAGAGGGAGAAAAAAAAGAGGAAACACGGATAACGTATTCAACATTTTACAGGTAAACAGGCAGTAGCGTAGCTATCGGGAAGGCCATATGGGCACATTTCCCAATCGGAAACAGAAAATCACAGACAAGAAGGGAGACATGAGTCAACGGGAAAGTATTAATGGGGTGAAAGGATCAGAGAGAATACGATCAAATACCTTCCGGGAATTTTTCCTCATTCGGTGGTCTTGTAAAAGCAGCACGTTATTTGTCAGGTACGGCCTAGTACTGTCTCCCATCCCTCCATATTAATATCAGTGCCCGTGGATTGCTGGACTCATGTTTTCACATACAATCGTTGTTTTGGGTTAGACGAAGATCCTGATACTGGAGAAACTCTTAAGAAGGGCTTGACGCATATCTTGTCCCATTTTCTAATTAGGTGTCGAATAAATTCTATGATTGTAATCCCTGGACCAACTCCTCTCTGAAACACCGAATACCTTATATCAAATATATGTTTTAACCCGCAGTTAGTTTTGCCCTGTAATCAAGGCCCATAAATTATGTAAAGTGCCATATTTTGTTCAAGATGGGCAGTGAATTTTGGAATAGATAACCTATTAATGTCCGATCAATAAGTTTTAGAAAACGATTTCGGATTACTGTAACAAATCATGAATGAAATATCAAGTTTGTACATTATAAGAAATTGTAAGTATTCTTATTGTTAATATTATCGATTGACATTAAAATTCATTACTTTTGTTTTGTAAAGTTTTCTAAAACTGATTTGTACCGAAATACTTTGTTTAGCTTTTCAAAGGGTTTGGCTCGACTAGAACATTATCTGGTCCCTTTTACCAACCAATAGTTTCTCTTTGTGTATATCTAAACACCTTATATGAAATGTATTACTGTATTGCTGTTGGTATATAAATCAAATCAAATCAAATCAAATCAATATTTACCTTGAGAATTGTTAAATGAATTTGAATTACATTTTAATTGAAAATAATTCTGTATTAAAAAAATCTGCCCTATTGCTTATTTACCGTATATCAAAATGTATCTGCATCTTCAGTACTTTGCACACTTTAATTTAATTTGTTTAACCCTAACCCTAACCCTAACCCTTTGTTAAATTCAATATGAACATATAGTTACCATCTATTTAACGATTGTTTGTTATACTTAATCCTAAATCAATACCTTTGTTCTTTTTCCTTGCTATTGTGTAAAGTGCAATTACCTTTTAAACTTTCCATATTGATATTGGTTTATAATTGTAGTACCACGACCAATGTCAAAAACAGAGTTGTATCCTTGTATCTGTATAAATGAATACATAAATAGATAAATAAAGAAATACTATCTGAATAATTTAACCATGCAGTGGATGGATTGTTTAGGTCAACTAAATATTTAAGCAAGCGAAAGACATACGGAAAGTCATCTTGAGAAGAGAAGGAACAGTTTCGACGAATAGAAATATTACTGTATTTCAATTATTTAATTCACCAACTATGCACAATGGCAAATCTATGGATGGAATTCAACTTGCATACATTGGTTGTTGCTATGTCGTCTAGATACATATTTTTTGTTAAGGTATGTTTACAAGTGGTAAACATGTCTTTTCTTTGGTACATGGTACATGGTATAGTGTGGTCTTTAAAATTGAAAATTCTTTAAAATTTAAATCATGACATCCATCAGAGACCCCCTCCCCATTCACGTGTGATGGACGACGGGCACGACAGGCCTATTCTGCTTACCCAAAAGCATCAATGTATCTTTTGTATCGTAGTTATCTTATCACACACAAATTCAAATTCTATTTCAATTTCAATTTCAATTTCAATTTCAATTTTAATTTCAATTTTAATTTCAATTTTAATTTCAATTTCAATTTCAAATTAAGATTCCAATTTGTTAATTAGAATTGAAACATGTGGAATTACATTCAAGTTTTGCTTAAATAACATAACAACATGTTAGTGTAACAAAGATAATTGGTTGAAAATGTTAAAATCACAGTCAACAGAAATGGCAAAACAGTGGCGTACTCCCTTATGCCTTTCCCGCAATATAATGTAGACGATAATACATTTTATTTGTTGTGATACTTTTTCCAATCATAAATTTCGGAGAGAAACAACACTTATTGTAATATTTTGAATTGTCATTTTTATATGAATAACAAAAATACCAATCAACTACATATCCGTTGAAAGAACACCCAACCCGGGGCCCCCCAAAAAATACTCAAACTAGAATTCAAATTCAATTGTATTTATACTTAAAATCGAATTGGGTAGGGTCAGTATCAATATTCTGTATTAAAACAAAAGATGATGAAGTCAAAGCTATGAACTGAATTACAGTTTAGACTAGTTAGGTCTACGGCAGATGCTTCACACTACATTATATCCTGTTATCGAGGCTATTTCTCATAATAGCAATTTGGTGCCATTATGATTAACAATAACCTTGGCCTCAACTGAAATAGCTTGTGTGATAATGATAAAATGATTGATCTGTATGCAGACAGCAGAAGGACCCAAATTACGCCAGGGTGTGAATTTGTACTATACATAATAGACAATCTTCTTCTTCCTAAGATGCCGTTCTATTAAGATGGTACATTTGTTTCCTTTTCAAAAGGAGGTGATGGCGTAAACGTTTATTTCTTCTTGATCAACATTATGATTCACAATCTTTATTATTGGCTGAAAGCTGCTCATTAATAAAACAAAACCACTGAAGTAAAAAAAAAAACGAGATGAGGAATGATAAAATTACAAAAATTTAACCTCAATGTCAAGATCCGACGTGGACCTCCCCAAATACGCAAATTCACAAACATTAGAATGGATATTAGCATGAAAATCTGGAAAGAAAATGAACAATGGCATGCCGTGAAACATTTTATACAAGTTTTGAAAACGAAACACACTGCGAATAGATCATATTAGAAAGGAAAAAAATAATTGTATACAAGCTTGAAGTAATAATGCATAAAAAGGAAGGGAAAACGCGGTTGGAGATAGTACCTTTTTAATAATGGTCCTACTTGTCATCGCCCTCTTGGCTAAAGAATAACGAATTTCTCAGTGAACAAAAAAAAACATCGCATTCCCTGAACCTTTACTGTGCCTCCTCTGCAAGTATTCCTGTACTCCCATCCGTCTACTTTACATCCCATGAAGGACGAAAAGGCCATCAATGAAATTGGAAGTGACGCAAAGTCAATGACAATTTAATTTTGTCATAATACGAAGAAATTCAATAATAGAAGAAATGCTCTATCTTTGATATTTTGAAGGCATAGAAATCCTAATCCTCGAGCGTAAAATTCCATCGTGCATCTTACACGTTTTATAATTTTGAGTGATAAATGCGGCTTACAGTTGACGTCATTTCCCGTAATGTATAAGCCTTTCAATACTCAAAACATGCATAAATAACAGACTAGGTATATACATGCATATCAGCTCATATGTACGAACTTCAAATTATATTTTCAAGTAATATTTTTGTCTTCTTATGCCCCCTCCCTCCCTTACCAAAAAGAAAAAAAAACGACAGCGATAAACACATGACTGATAAAAAGTCGCCAAAATAGTTTGTGAAATGTTGTTTGTTACTGAACAAAATGTGAAACCGGTACCAAACTGGGTGTAGCCCAGGATGACGGGCTGGTTCACTTCTCTCTTCTTTTTTTTTAAGCGTTCTCTCTTTCAAACAAGTCGCTCTGCACAATGGAGATTTCTTGGCAATTTGAAATGCAATTGATTTAAACATTATCACAATGATAGATGAACGTTAACAGATTAAATTTGGCAAATTTCGCAGGAATAACGTGATTAGTCTACTTCCTTGCGGGACTCCATTTGAGGTTCGAGTGATGTTGACTCAATGCATGCATGCATGTAAGTAAGATCGATCCGTGGTTTTAACCTTTGTATGGTAAACTGCATCTGATGTCCTGTGCTGTCCTATCGAGTTATCTGTTTTCAGACCGATACCTCACTTTCTCCAATGTGACCGACACGAGACCTAAAACGGACTGAACAAACAATTACACTACTCCTAATGGCCCAAAGTCGGTTGGTTTAAAGTAAGTGCGGAGTCATCATAGCGGTGTGACCGAGGTTATAGAATCGATTGCAATCAATCACCATGCTATATAACATGCTATATAACATGCTATATAACATTTGTTATATAAAAAAAAAAATGCAATAATCAGAAAGAAGCGCAATAAATTGGTATTCACACATTTTGAAAAACTCTGCTCTCATGGTAAACGTAGTAATAAGCGTCGGTTCGAGCCAATTTTATCTCCTTGGGGAGTTTGTGCACTTCGCTTGCTTCAATAATTGAGCATCCCCATTTCAACAGTCGTTAAGCGGCGGCTCACGCCAAGCCTCGGCCAGCTATGGCAGTGACCTTAAAGAGTAGTTCGAAGTCTGGAAATGGTGAAATAATTGTTGACGTTTCTTATTTTCCCCGTGCAAGTTTCTGAAGAATAACTTCGCCCCGAAAAAAAAGACTGCTCTACAATTGCTTTCATTATTCAATATAATAACAAGAAATAACTGATATATAGGATCAACTTTCATGCGACATAATGTGAGATGTCATGCATATCAGTTTCTGGGTGCAGTACATGCGACTTCAACAAAAAATGAAGTCTTACTTATTATTATGATTCCAAGCTCTGAAAGTATACACCAATTCTTATGGACTACATAGTCGACCTGTCCTTTCGCTTTCAGCCATCACTTTCACACTTTAATCCCTTGAGCAAAAATCAACTTTATCTTTAGCGACGGATTTTCAGCAGCAATGAACATTAAATTTGTCCCGAGTTGTCCAACGAGGACATAAAAATTCACCGCTGATGATGTGAAATATAATTGCCATGCAAAAAACATCGAAGATATCAGGCGTAAATATTGTCTCTTTCGAATATCAGGGGTGAATACCTGGACTTTCGTTTTACGTTATAGATATTCATTACCTGTGTTGCACTGAGTCTCCTGTTTGGTTTCCACTCCGTTGCAGACCACTTGTAACGGAGGAAAACAACTTGGAAGTAGAGAATGGAACAGAGGGAGAGAGGGAGGGAGAGAGAGAGAGAGGGGAGAGAGAGAGAGAGAGGGGGGAGAGCGAGAGAGAGTAAGAGTAAGGAAGAGAGACAGACAGATAGACAGAGAGAGATATATAGAAAGAAAGGAGACCGAATGATATTGCGTGAGAGACATGAATCATGCTGTAGAGAGGCTTTGTCATGTTTATCAGTCTTTGGAAAAGAGCACGTCAGTGGTGTATCATCGCGATGCGTCGGTTTATAAATCTCAAATCACTTAGTTAACCAACCATACATAATTCCTTTGCTTGTGCAAAGCGCTCGGAGGCGCTGTCTCTGTGGTAGAGCAGTGGTTTCGTAACCGGGAGGTTTCGGGTTTGAAACCAAGTCTAAGCACTAGTGCCATTTTGTAAGCCATTAATTCCCATTAGTTCCTCGGAAAAGCCCTCGATCCCCGGTCGCTTAATTTAATATAAGCATGCACAAGCTTTCATAGAAATAAGGTTTAAAAAAAAAAAAATTATGTAAATTCACTTGCTAACCTTTGAGATCTGACNAAAAAAAAAAAAAACATCAAATAAAATACAGAAAGAGATAAAGAACTCGCGGCAAGTTACATCTTAACCACACAAAGACATCAGATATGTTTTGAAATACCGAACATCTCATGAATTCCAGGAATGCTATGCAGCTTGAGAATCGATCTTAATCAATCAAGATTGACACCACTTCTCTAATGCCACGGGCTCGTAGATTAAACATGTTGAGGTGTACCGAAAAGCTGTTAACATGTTTACAGCAGAGGTCGGCCCTGATATAAAGTTTGTATTTTTACAAGTGGGAACATGAGAGAAAAAAATCGGTGAAAGTTTGAGGAAACTTTGGTTTATAAAATAAGTTTTTTCATTTGCTATGTATCAAAACAAATTATTTAAAGATTTTTTTTGGTAAATGACATCAATATTTAAAGAGGAGCCATAGGCCTATTTTAAATTATTGCACAGTTTTGTCTTCTTCTTCATTTGTTTACAATCCTTCAGGGAATTATACCTTTTTCATGATCACCTCCTTAAGAAAATTGAATTTCAGTACAAAGCTAATAAAATAGATCTTATACAGATACTTAATGGCGTTGCAAATTAACCTTACTTTCATCGATTACAGCTTTAAAAAGTCAGAACGATCGTATTTCTTATCGGACTGTTTCTCTCTTCTATGTTTTCCTTTTTATTAAAACGAACGTTATATCAGAATAGACTTCCTCTTTAATAGCCGATGGTGTAAACTTTCAAATCTGTGAAATGTATCCCTTTTCTGTCTGTATTATCCAGAAGCAAATGAACTAAAATCATTACTCGGGTATCAATGTTACAATAAAGTGATGAAACTAGGAATAAAATGCTCCTTTTTTAAAAGAAAATTGTGAAACTGATACTAAACAAAATTCATACAATAAACTCTTAGTCTGCAAGTAAAAAAATGGCCACGTCTGAAGAAAAGATACTAAACAAAAATCATACAATAAACTCTTAGTCTGCAAGAAAAAAAAATGGCCACGTCTGAAGAAAAGCTGCCATTGATCCGAAACAAACTTCACCAATCGTATAAAACGTCCCAAATCAATTACGGATTACTGCACAACCCGATACTGAGAGAATTTGCGTTATGAGACCGGCTGACGATGAACATGAGCTTGTTTTTTTTAGCGGTTCATCACAAAATCATTGTTTTATCAAAAAGCAGGGGATGGGGCCCTGGCAGACTAATTTTAGCCGACGACAAGAAACTGAGAGAGAGAGAGAGAGAGAGAGAGATAGAGAAAGAAACCACGATGATAGTAACATATACATTTTCCACGAGATGTGAATTGTTTTTACTATGCCTTTTAACCATGGCAGATACGCGAATCTAAGTCCACAGTCTTTCCTACTTTTATTCTTCAGTAAAGGTTGATGAGGATGACGTAACCAAGCCGGAGCTCCGTGTACGATGTCTGGCTGTCATACTTGATTTACTGCATGATTTCATTGATGAATTGCCTGCCAGTAGGTAAGGCGATGTCGACTGACACAACTAAAGGGATACACTGTGATTCGAATACCACTACGTGACATGGTTAGAACTGGAAAGGAATACCTTCGTGTGCTGGCTTGACATGGTTTGGAGTATTTACGTCAGAGAGGGAAAGTGTTGTTTTATCTCATATATCATGCTGTCTTTGTCCTTGTCTGTAGTGGTTGTCTGTCTGTCGCCATGTCCTCTCTCGATCCCCTCTTCTCTCTGCGCCTATCTTCTCACCCCTCTCTCTATCTCTCTCTTTCTCTTTCTATGATTCTCTCTCTCTATCCCTCGTCTTTTTTTTTTCTCTGTCTTTCATAATTATGTAGTTCGCTTCTCTACCCTTTTTTCCCCTCTTTGCCCCCCTCTTCTATGACTTGCATTAATAAGATAAAATAATTCATTCAGTTATAATGTGATTTGTTTGTTTGATTCCTTCATTCTTAATCAGTGTGCGAATGATGAGCGCTTCATTTTATCCTCGTTCTCTTCAATTGAACCTTGAAAATCACCACTGGCGATGTAGTTATCGACAGATTCGTCTTCCTCATTAACAAAATAGGGATAACGGGAAAATATCAACGAACTATGAAAATAACCTTCAAGCAATTGTTGAATAAACACACCATCCACGAACAAATAAAACTTGTCCTTTATTGGTAAACTGAATTTGGCCCGGAGAAGTTTTACTGACTGCTGTTTATCATTCGGTAATCGTTTAGCATTAAATATTCCATTCCACGTGGGCTTGAGAATGCGACCTCCAGCATTTGACAAATTGCTCCATCAAATCACAAATCTATAAATGGATGGCCGAATTACCAATCATTAAGCTTAATTGCTGCTCTTGACTTCTAACAGAATTAGATTTATTCAAATGACAACAGCAGGTCTGCATGGCATTACGCCAAATCAACAATAACTGTATGCATGCTTTATCTTTGATATTCTAAAACTGTTGACTTACAAATGATTGGCCATTTGAAACGGAAATGCGTCGCATGGCGTTTCCGACAGTAAAGCTGGAACATAAATCCCTTTCTTTTGTTTTGCTTTTCTGAGAAGAATAAAGAGAAAGTTAAGGGGGAGAGAGGGGAGAGAAAGAGAGAGAGAGAGAGAGAGACAGATACAAAGCGCCTTACAAAAAGGAGAATGGAGATGGGGGGAGGAGAGAGAGAGAGAGAGAGAGAAAGCGAGAGAAAGAAAGAGATATACGGAGAGGCAGAGAGGAGTGGAAATAAAATAATAGTAAAATCAAGTAGAAGACACAATGTATGAGAATATAATTCTGCTACATATGGGGACAAATCATTTAGTATATACACCTATCATAGATTGAATTTGTATTGTTTGATTGAGTCTTACAATGAATTATCATATCAACATCAGACAATGTAAACAGATTATTACAAGCTCTGCTTCTCAGGGGTCCATTGCCGGTCATCATGTTATAATTATTGTTCCAGTACCAGTGTTATTGTAAATTATTTTTAATGATTGGCTGAATAAATTGAATTGAATTGAATTAAATTGTCTTTATTGCAAAGGTAAGCCTTTGATTGGACAAGGTTATCAAAATTCAATGCTTGGAAACATTCGAAGTAACAATCACAAAACACCCGATATGTAGTTGTCCTATAACTTCTATGATGGCCATCTGTCAGCTTACCAGTTTTTAGTGATACGTTACTGTGATTTTCATTGAACAGGCACTTTAATGCAGATAAGCTCAAAATGAATGCTATCTGACTGGAGGATGGGGCAGTAAGAACTCAACGTACTCTTTAAACACCTAATGCAGATACAATCATAGTGAATGTTCTTTGATTTCACGATGATACAATGTGAACAGATCCGCCTCCGCCCCCGCCCCCCCCCCCCCCCCCCCCCCCCCCCCTTTTTTT
>BEXV01000151.1:270748-289030 GCA_003118195.1 Hemicentrotus pulcherrimus | reverse complement strand
CTCCTCGGGGGGTGGTTCTCCGGGGGGTAATTTTCCGGGGGGTAATTGTCCTTGGGGGGTAGTTGTCCTCGGGGAGTGATTCTCCGGGGGGTAAAATTCCAGGGGGTAATTGTCCTTTGGGGGTAGTTTTCCGGGGGGTTACTGTCCGGGGGTGATTGCCCAGGGGGTAATTGTCCTAGAACCGTACACAGTGCGTAATATCGATCACGTCCAAATAGATAAACTAATTTATCATATATATCAATAAGTAGGCGGCTTCTCGGCAAAATTTGTATCATCACGTATTAGTAAAATCGTATTCTTTCATATGATTGGTTTTATTGGCTACGATTTAATTTTTTTTAGAGGGGGCGTTTCCAAAACTGTTCTTTACCTTTAAACGGTGTTAAATTTTACGATTACGATTAAAATGGCCAGACATACTGTAGAACTGTGAATTTGATAAGGGACCGCATCCGGGGAAATAAGTATTATCTTTGTTTACATTTAATCATTAAACTTGCATGATAACAACTTTAAACCAAAACACGGCGTCATTTTCAAAAAGAGGCAAGACTATCAGCCCTGCAAAGAAATCTGATTTGATTTGATTCGGTGTATGCGTTTCTACATCATTTTGTGACCGTCCATTTTTGTAAGCATTAAATAAATAGATCGGATGCAGGCTTTTAAACCTGTTCATGTAAACTTTAAATTGAAATGTAGGAAATTGAACAAATAACGGCACGAACTTTTAAATATTTGTATCTGCTCCTTTAAAAAAAAACAATAACAAAACCTCTTTGTCATGTTCGTGCATTTCAATATGTGACGCACAAGATTATTAAAATGTCCTAAACGTGATTCTTGAAAGCAAAGAAGTTGCGATCATGTTTGGCAAACTATTTAACTTTATCTAGGGCAACCTGAGCGATTGAGAAAGTGAAGTTATCTACAAAGTTTACTGGCAGGTTAAAGCGCCTACTCTCCCTCTCGAAACAAAATCAAATCTTTGAAGGAAATTTAATTTCCCCAAAATAGAACATTCTCCTAAACCCAAGCTGAATTTGGTTCGAGCAACCACGAATTGAACGTGGGTTGCAGCTGCCTGAAACATGCGCGAGATCTCTCCAATTAATATGTCCACTGCCACTCCATCACATACGCTGTAATATAGTCCCCAGTTCTACGTAATAGTGACATCAGATTCTACTAAAAGCCAGCATAGTCATCAGCCAAATGATTGCGAAAATGTTACATGTAATTGCTGAGTAACAGGGAGTAAAAGGGGCACTTATTGAAAATTTGGATCATTTCCAGGCCATGTACACGTTGTGTACCTACAATGTTGTCCCATGTGTGCATATCCGCGTAGGCAATTTTCAGAGAAGTAATGCTGCACTACATCATCATCAAGAGACGTAGCCCGAGCTCTCAAAAGTCTCATTTGTCTCCAACGCAGAAGTGATTTTTCTCTGATGTCAAGTTTTACCGAGTGTGTCTGAAGGTAACGAACTAATTTTTCGAGAAAACAAAACACGCATGAAATAGTGGGGATTAGGTATTTCATCAATAGCATGGGAACATATAGTTTATAGTGTCAAGCAATAGTGAAAACTTCATATTAAGAGTAAGTTTACAATTGTCATTTAATTTTAATATGGGGGACACAAATGTATCGATGGTGATCGTTGGCTGAGAGCCAGGAGGGCGCTAGCTCTGCTTCGGCAGTAGGCCTATCAATAACGATCTTCTCGCTCTCAGATAGTTTAATATTATTATACCAATGAGATGTTCAAGACTGATGATGACTAGTATGCCTTAGATGGAGTGTATTGCTTTCAACCAAGGTCACCTCATCTTTCTATTGTAACGCCATATTCTGTTCACTTGTTATATTCATGTCATATTTGTAATGTGTGTTATGAAATAAAGATAAATAAAACTTGAAACTTGAAACTCGTGTATCATGACGAGACTACGTGTCTTTCCCGTGGCTTAAAACTCGGGGCCAATCAGGTGACTTCGGACGACGAGACCGCAGCAATCAAGTGCGTGCAACATACGCGAAACCGAAGCGTGATGAAAACTTCGGTCTGTTTTGCAAACGCTGACCATGTAGAGATTAGATTTCTGACTACCGTTAATCAAGTACATTCGTGTACGTGCAGTTGTCCAAAAGAAGACGTAGATGGCGTTAACCAGTGTTTGCCAATCTACACTCCCTTTAAAGTCGTCGACATTATTGTAAACCTTTAACCCGTAAATACATTTTGAATTGAGAATCAGACGGTACGTCTAGTGTTTTATGTCTGTATTTCTTTTTTTCTTTTTTTACATCTCATGAAACGTCACCGGACACCCCGGTAGCACCTGGGATTGTTTCAAAAGCTTGATTTTTTTTCTTTCTTAGTAGCATTTATCTTTATTTATTTTTTCCAAGCTAAGAAGAAAAAGTAACCATGTACACCTGGGTGAAGAGAGGTAAATAGAGATTAAATGCAATTGCCACATCGTATTGGTATAAAGAGGCTGTTGTAATAATGAAAATGATAAAGAGTGCTACATATATCCGCCGCTGTGCTATCTTATTACCATGGCATCCACTATACGTCATCCACATCACGTGTTGTGTGAACAGACCTTCCCAACGGTGCAATCAAACCGTAATCTCAGTGGGGACGTCGTAGGGATAATCAAGGATCTTCCTCAATCACGACGGATTGGAATGAATGCTATTTCCAAAAATGGAGCTTTCATTTTTCTTCCTCTAATCCCCCTTTAGCGTCGTCTGCATTCTTTTTTAAAAAATGCCCGTGTTTTATGGAAAGGATTCCGAACGGAGATTGAATTCAATTGGGAAAACGAAGTAAAAGATACAGGGACGTGAGGGGGTTGTGTTACCGATTGAGAAGGTTTCAGTAGGATTTTGAGCACGCTCGCAAAGAGAGTCAACATTTGTACTGTGTCGAATTCCCCCGCTTCCCGAATGGCACATTTTTCTTGTCACACGTTCGCCAATTTTCGCTTTATCATGCCTATCTTCCATCTTTCTTTTTTTCATTTGCAGTGACATACAGGTACATGAGAGGGGAGGTCATAAAAACATGATTATATCACACTTTCATGGGCATTTCAAAGACGTCAAAATATAATGAAGATAATAATGTTCGATCTTTGATGGGAAACACTTTCCAAAGGTCTGTAATTTTAGCTTTTGCTTACGACCATTCGTGATGTTTTGTCGGAAATCCAAAGGTGAGCTTGCAATCCGACAATACAATGTTTAATAACTTTTTTTTTATGACGTTCGTTTTTTATATCTATGGAAAGTGATTATATCAATCGGGAACCGGAGTATATTTCATTACGCAAAATTCGTCCTCTAGTTTTGGAATCAGGGACCAGTTGTGTCAGTTATCCATTGTCATGTATACGTATTACAAAATATGAACTTAAATATTTATCTTTGATTATAGTTGTGTTCCAGTTGCGGAATTTTAAGCAAAATAAGCCTGCTATGATGTTGAAGACAGTGACAAATCGTTTGAATTTTGTATAATTTGCTAATTGTGTTGACATAATGTGATAAGTTAATGTGTGGGTGTGGATGCTTTATAAAAGCAAGCATCGAACCCCCAAACCGAGTTGTTACTCTGTCGCCTCAGATGCAGA
This sequence comes from Hemicentrotus pulcherrimus, assembly GCA_003118195.1. Taxonomy (NCBI): domain Eukaryota; kingdom Metazoa; phylum Echinodermata; class Echinoidea; order Camarodonta; family Strongylocentrotidae; genus Hemicentrotus; species Hemicentrotus pulcherrimus. Next base: position 285,376 of record BEXV01000151.1, on the reverse strand, counting down.
TTTCTCTATATCCAAGTGGATTTAAAACAAGATTTTACGAACATCATAATAAGTTTGGTAAAATTATGCATTCTCTGTGCCGATTCTCACTCTGTTTGAAGATTTGAATGCCTCGTAATAAAGGCAATGAAACTTAAACACAAAGTAAGGGTTTCAGAATTTAGTCACCTCTTTTATTCTCAATATCTTAAGCACCTAATTATATTTGAGCATGAAAAGGAAGTTTTGGAATTTAGAACCTTTTTAATCTAGATTCTTTGACCACAGAAATTGAGTTTGAGGTGCAAGTAAAGCTATTGGTTATGGATATTAATTCGTATATTGTGTTTCCTCTTCCAACTGTGTAAACGGAGCGTTTAAATAGAAAGATAAAGATATCAGACACTAGGGGGCCTTTTAGTTGGGGGGGGGGGGTATTATTACTGTTTTGAGCGATCGTTACGACTAAACTCTTTCATTCAACAACACAATAATAAGACAAGATTGTCATTTATATATTCTGGAATATGCTAAATACATATTTTAAAATACAATCAGAGGATTTTTACCAAATTGTTTGCTGCAGTGGTATCCAATTATATTCATATTTTCCGGCTTAGGCAAATCATCTTAACTTATTCCGGCCCAATAACAATTTTTTTTTTGTAAAGGGGGGGGTGGGTATATTTTTGATAAATGATGCTTTTTATCGGGAAATATACCAGAAAAGAAATACTAAAATGTTGACAATTAAACAAAAATAAAAATGATTAACTCAGTCTTAATAAAATCCTAGTCCAGAATGGAAAGATGACGAAGAGGAAATATCTTCAGTCCTTTATTTAAATCCAATGAATTTTAATCAATCACATTTCAGGATGGCTATCTTCTTGAGGTGCATTATAAGCTTTGGCAATCATGTAGCACGGCTCTCATTACAGATGAGAGGGATAGACTGTATTGAGGCTCATGTACAACTTTGGAAGAACCAAATCGTTTCATGTTGTTCTCTTTGTATCCAAATATAGATCTAAAAGATCATTTGGTATTCTAACCATCATTTCTGGTGAATTTGAGAGTAAATCACACTGAGCGTCTGTGTTGACTCAGCCAGTAGGGCGTCCGCCTCACAAGCGGGAGGTCGTGGGTTCGAACCCCGGCCGCGTCATACCAAAATACGTTAAAAGTCGGGAGTTGTTGCTATCTTGTTTGGCGTTCAACAATAGGGACCTTTAGATTTGCGTGGGTTGATACTTGTGACTTCCATTCAAGGCAGTACATTAAAAGGACATCGACCGTAGCAATCCCCACTGTCTTCGTGCGAATCTAAAAGTCCCTACTAAGGGATAGAGCAACGTCGGTCTGGCGCTGTTCAGTGGCTGCCCGGCTCACGATCAATTAGGCAAAAAGAATTTCCATTTTCGGTTTAACATGATCAAATTTGGAATGGAATTTAACAAATTATAATTATTATAGATTGAATTTGAGGAAATGTATCGATGTTGACCAATCGTAAGTTGAAATTTTGGGGCGTTCCACAGCATCCCCTCATGCCCGATACGCCAATTAAAAGCAGGCAGCCAAAAAAAAAAGAAGCATTGTTTGAATTTTTGCCCTTGGATGTTATAAATCATTTTGCATATATAATGCGCTAAGGTAAAGGAAATTGGCCCTTCCTTGCCTATATCAGGCACTACGAAAAAAGGATACCCCAATCTAATATATCGGACTTGGCGGTCATTTTCACCCTACGATTTCTTTTCTCCTTCACTTTTTTCGCCTCATGTTTGGCACGCTTCGCTTTGGTTCTTACGCGTATTTGCTCGTTGCGTCGGTCCACGACTGTAATATTACACGAAACAAACACTCCCTTTCTCATCGGTTGTTTGAGCAATATCTCGGGAGAATTACCCCCATCAGCCGGTGCAGGCTTCGCAAAGCGCTAGGATAAGGAAATAGAAGTGAAATGGAGGAAATTACCTAACACTGGCTTGAATATATAGTTAAATTTTTCAAGCATTTTGCTCCTGTCATTCGTTCTTTTACTTTCTGAATCTGTCTGTATTCGTCTCTCTCTCTCTCTCTCTCTCTCTTGAAGGAAGTGATCCTAGTAGTTAAAAGTTTTTGCTCTGTTGAAAGTGAGGACCTTCTAAACGTGTTGACTTTTATTGATTTTTTAATCCAATTCGATTTGAAAAAAATACCACGCCCTTATAAAAGGTTGTTGCGATGCTCCTTAAAGGGATTGAGTATCTTTCTCTCAGATTCTAAACAAATCCTGGGTGTAGCTCATGCTGCAATCATAACTATAAACCTGTAGGTCTGTCAGGAATCCCATGACTTTTACAAACCGATCGCCTGTATGGGCTTCAATATTACACCACATGGCAGAAACTGATTTGATAACACGTAGGGCCATGCATCTCAGATTTGTAAAACTGGAAGTTGTTAAACTATGCCTTTCAATAATTGCACCATGGAGGAATTTGTTTCCGTATTGCTTCGAACACGACCGCGAAGACTTTCAAGAAAATACCTTAAGGGAAGTGTATATGCCTTTTTGTTCTGCATCAGAAATCATTTAGGATTATGTTCAACGTCATTGTAATCTTCGCACGTATCAATATGTGATGGACGAGGCTTTTACAGTTGCCTGAGTTTGACATTTCGACAGTCTTTGCAATTTTGTTTTTTGTGAATGATCGACTTCAAAACCATAGTTTTGACTTTTACCATCATGGTTACAAATAAGGCTTTGCCTGCTCCGCTACGAGTTCCGCGCTCTCCTCTTCGTATTACGTTTCCGAGTCCAATGGCGAACGGTGGCTGTAGCCATTCAGGAGCACTGGTAACATGCGACTTGGGATAGGGGCGAGGGGAGGAGGTTTGACACCCGTATTGCTTCTAAAAATAATATATTGAGGAAGAGTGTGGGAGGAGGTCCGGTCAACTTCTTTAATTTTTGTTCATTATATTTATGTTTTGGGGAGCCGTCATTTTCCTCTCTTGCTGCCATTTGACTAATAAGGGGCACATACNCCCCCCTCCCTCCATAGCCACGTCAACGGTTCAGCCGATCGTGCAAACAGTCACGTGGCATTAGCGAAGCGTACTGAAATGATTCGCCGGAAATGTTATTTAAATAACTATTCGCTTCTGTCAGCCAGACGAAATAGTCAATATACCATACATGTATGAACAACACCTTTTACACATGAATCGTCGTGTTAACTGTTTAATCACTTATATGCCTCACAAATACTTTTTCTTTGCCACACTGTCCCCGGCCAGTGCAATACTGATCTCTAAAGGGATACCCAAGGAGCTAATAAAGACCATAAAACATGTTATCAATAACAATGACTGAAATATATACTGACATCATGGAATTTGATTGGCTCAAATCAACTCTGTCATAAAAAAATTAGCATTTGTTATTGATTACTAGAACAAGTGTTATGAAACAGGGCCCAGCAATTGACATTTGTTTTTGCAAAGCCATTAAGTTGCACAATGTCAATTGGGGCCTATTTTTGTGTGCCGATCGGTATGTATGATGAATAAGCGACCGTGTGAATTGTCAGTGATGGCAAATAAAAGTTTGATACATAGGCTGACCAATCTCATAAAGGTTATTAGTGCACACACCAGTATGTCATGATAATGTATGCAGTATTCATTGTATCTGTGTAACAGATGTGCAGCAAACCAAATTGATCCAAAATGCGTCATTTTGTTGGCGTAATGCTCCGCCAGTGACTGACCAGGTCGTTGAGAGTGGCACCATGCAAAAAGTGAATAAAAAATGCACAGTAAAAAAGAGGAGACTTAAAATAACTTACGTGTAAGATAATTTACTTCAAAGGACTTATTAGGGGAAGTAGTTATACACAATCAATTTGACGCACAATATTCAACAGGTAGGCCTCTTAGTATCGTAATCATAACAACATCATTACTTAAAGGTACTATGTCCCATTTGCAGCCAACACCAAATAATGCAGAACTTTGCAGGAATTATGAATATTTCACGTATGTCATAATTGTGGAATTTAGACGTTAGCAGTGTCCTAGTTTTCGAATTATGCAAGGCAACAAGTTTAGTTTCTAGACTTTCAGGCACTATTAAGTGACTGACATACTTTATATTTTCTTTGGTAATGACATACATACAACATAAGCTGTAAATGGTACATGGGCATTTGTTTACATCAATAATCTACTTCTTGGAATGGCCAACATTTAACTGATTGAATTTTTGAGTAGTAAAAAACGTGTACGATACGATACAAGAGTCTGAATATCAAACTATTTACTAAAGGTTTTGCAATACCTAAAGTCGTTTCGACAATTAAAAATCATTATTTGCCCACAAAAAGACAGTTTCAAGCATTTTCATTTTGAGGGAAGTTCTCAATTAGTACTGTCTTTCAAATGCGGGTGGAATTTAACTTTTCATTTGTTTGACCTGCAAATGAGAAATAATACCTTTTAATACTTGCATGTTTGTACAAATTCCAGATAATGCCTGTTGCAAATTAATCAAATCTGTGGATGTATACTCCATGCATTTATAGTATCAAACTGTGCTTTTTTCATTCACTGAAGGTGTATGATATCACTCACATTTTGCGTAAACGTTGGAATCAGGCGCTGACGCAGCTTGACGCATGATGACGCTCCGTTTGTAAACGGTCATACGTTATAAGGTAGACGCAAAATGGAGTATGCTAATTAGGCTTCGCTCCTTGCCGCTTAAGGCAAAGGAGGCATTAATAACACGTGTATGGTGCCATGAAGCGACAGCGATAGAGAACGTGGTTATGTGCAGACAATGTACACGTTAACAAAACAATTTCATCGTCAACGTCTTAATAATTGCATTTTGGGACGCCGGGGAGGTGTTGGGTGTCGGAGGATGAAGATTAAAAAAGAGCCATAGAGATGTGAACAATATCATCGAAGAGACAGCCACACAAAAAAGACGTCACTGCCCATCCTAACAACATACTTATGTTAAAGTTGAGTACAGATAATGCAATTTCATTTTGGATGAACTGTCTGGATGCATTTGGGAATACTGATTATGTAGTAAAGACGAATTGATGTATAAAATGTGAGGTTTCGAATGACCAAACAAACAAAAAAGATGAGAGAAACTAACTCAATCTTGCAGAAAATTACTTGCAGTGCACACAGAAAGAGACACATGGGACTACAAATACATTTGCCATGACAGTTTAGTTCGAAGCTTTCAGATACTTCCTCGTCACATTTCAAATAAAAAATGGCATTTAGAGAGAAAAGCAATCCTCTACGGGGCACATTCATAATTAGGATATTTTTCCAAATGAAAGAATAACATGAACAAGTGAAAAATTGTTGATGTTATTTCTTCCTCGTAAACCAGATGTAGACCACCTCTGTAAAGTTATCATGGTTACGGGCATTCTGCGTAAATTATGTGAAAATCAATTTACTCACAGTGCAATACCGGCCCTCGCATTTGAAATTAAATGCAGAATCAGAGGCAAAATCTATTTAATCAACAAAAGCACTAACATCTTACTTTATCTTTAACATGATTTTTCCCCGTATTTTTCTCGAGCAATTTTAAGGCAAAGAGAACTATTCAAAGGAACATTTGTTTCTAACCGTTCAACAACCAAAATTAATCGCTTTACCATCCTGTGAACGTTTGCAATGGGTGAATTTGAAATTGCATTTCGCTTTCCCATGTCAGCCCCAGATTGGTACCCACATTTATATTAAGGGATCCACGAAAGTTTATCGAAAAAGATAAGAACATTGTCCTCAGCTCGAGAGATTTATGGATTTCGAGAACATCAAATTGTTTACATAATATCATAAACATACACCACTTTTTCAAAATACAATTTGACTGAAGGAACTCACATCTTACTTAGGAAATCTCAATACAATATTCCATTGACTCGAGGACAAATTGAATTTGAAACAACGATTTTTAAGTATTCATCGAGTTTCAGAACGGTTTTCTACAAATCAACGGTCCATTAAGTATAAGCCACAAGCAATAAAACCTTGGAATGTAAACGATCTTCAAAATTGCCTTTCCTTGAAGTTCAAATCCAAGCATGGAATTACGAGATATATATACGTGGATGAGGTAATTTGTTTCAAGAGTCTTTAAGATTCATATCAATCTACGATCTAAATTTTCAATGGCGGACTGGCGGTTGTTTGTTCGTCGTTCAAATTTTGTTCGACAAATTTAGTATTCATTTGAAATTCGTTCAAAAGGATGAAGATAACGAATTCAAGAGAAACTTTGTTATGACAAAATAATAGGGAATGACATCGTGAAAATGTTTTATGACTACATTTCATTGTAACCTCTTGTACGGGGTACCAATATTTACTCTAGCATTTGTCAGTTTCGAGGAGAACACAGTAGCTTTTTATAGTTCTTTTTTCAACATAAAAACAACCTCACTTTTGAAAATATATTTATCCTAAGCTGGATGATCAAGAAAACTCTGGAAATTAGAATTAATCAATTATTTAAAATAACTGTTCACGTCTCACATGTTTTAAATCATTTTGATTCTTGCAAGATGAACGGCGTTTCTGTGTTTTATCTATAGGCTACACACCGAATCCTTGATACAAAGGGAGTAGCAATTATATTTTTTAAGTCGATCTGAAAATGTGTATTTTTAAAATAATTTCACTCGGGAGTGGTTCTTTATTTTCCAATTCAGTCTCGAATAATTCCCAGCCCCCTTGTATTTCCAATATTTTGCATTTCGGTGTGCGCGTGGGCGTGCGTGTATTTGTGTATATGAGTGTGTGTGGGAAGGCAATGAACTACGACTAGTACACCTAAGCTCAATCTGTGGCTTAGCATCTTTAGACTATATGGATCAAGAGAAAATATTGGGTGAAACCATGAACGGTTCAAGGTGAAACATGAGTATGTTTGTGCGTGTGTGCGTGAGGTAGCGAGAGAAAGAGAGATGAGAGGATTTTGATAGGTGAGAATAATTTTGTACATGCACCCTATCCTTGTGACACACACTACACCAAAGTTCTGCAAGCATCTCGAAGATTGAAGGAAGCAGACTGAACCAAAGTAGAGTAAGAATACTCATTCCTTCCCCATCACCTCTCTCAGTCGCTTTGTTCCCTTGTATTTCATCTACAACACATACCCATGGTAGCCAATGCTCTCTTAATGTCGGAGACCCTTGCTAGGCCACTGTATTGAAATGAAGCAGAATATATCCAGAACCTACCATAGAATGAATAATTATTGAAATAAAATTAAAGGATGATATTTCAGAATGTTTTTTTCTTGAAATCAAATTAAAGGACGATATTTCAAAATGAAAATTCTCCATCCGTCTATGTTTAGCAGGGAAGTGGACAAGAAAAGGCGAATTGCTTTTTTTTTCTCACCGACAAAATCATAATTATCAGTGCATATTGGATGAAAATGTATTACTTTATTTGTATTTATTTATGCTGGGATCACTTTAAATGAAACGTTGATATTCAATCTCTTTACAATTATACTTGCAGGTGACAAAATGCACTCAAATGACATTGGTGAAACCATTTAAGAATTTAAGATTCTCTTCTGTGCCTTGCCTGCGTCATAAGTTTAATGTTTACTGTTTTTTTAACTAGATGATTGTATCGCCTATAATTTCATCTTAATGATGAATACGCCTTCTATTTTCGCTATCTATCTCTCTTTCTATCTCTCTCACCCTCTCTCTCTCTCTCTCTCTCTCTCTCCATCTCTGTTTCGCTCTCTTTATGTTTTACTTCTGTTTTCCTCCTTGAACTTAATTTTCTTCGAAAGCATTTTCCCCTCAACCGGTCCCCCAACACTTCGCTTATTTTCTTTCAGGGAAGCTTCGGCCAGCTTTACAGATGTGTAGCTTGCCCGAGGGAGCGATCACACGCAAGTGCTCACACACACCCATGCACACGCACACCCACATAAATACATACACACACGCACACACTGTCCGATCTCTCTCTACCTTCTGCCTTTGATATTCATGTTACCGGGGCTTGCCGGTTTCCACCAAGGTGCCGGCCCCGATGTGTGTGCACTCGGGGAGACGTCTGCCGGATCTATCTCTATTTCCCACCATCTCTATTTCCCGCCATTTCTTTTTTTCCCGCCATGCCCTCCAACATAGAAGCCCGTTCACATTAGCACAAATTTGTAATGGTTGGTAAACTTCATGCATTAAATTTTAAATCATGATTGTTCCAAAGCTTTCCCTCCGTTGGAAATAATATTGTTTGTTTTTTCTTCAATGTCGGCATTTATTTTGTGGGAAAAAATGCATGAAGAATGCTTTATCGTGTGTATGATATGGTATTCGCAAACAACTTAAATTTTTGATAAATGAAATCTATGACGGCAAATGTGTTCCATTTAAAATAGATCAAATGAGAAGGAAATCAAAATCCTATCGCTTCAAGTCTGTCGTTCCTAACCGTCCACTTCCTTCTCTCTCTCTCTCTCTCTCTCTTCCCTTTTTTGTGCCATAGGATTTCATCACTACATGTAAGTGTAATTTGAAGAGAAAAAATATAAATTCAGCAGTCCGACGTCTTGTGACCCTTTAAATGGCTTATGGATGGATGGATTCATGGATTTATATCATGGTTATTGATAATTTGTAATATATTCATCGGTAAAAGTATGCCATTGACGAGAAAAATCTCAAACATCGAAACGCAATACAGTGTATCCCATTTTGTTGAAGTTCAGGTATTTCCGGTTCAAATTACTAAAATATAAAGAAAAAACGCGAATCTTTTTGATTACTTCAAAATATTTCCTTTATATTTAATGAGCGGGGTATCAAGTTTAAGGAATTGAATGTATTGTACAAAGGGTGGCTTCACTTTACAATTTCCCCCCAAAAGCGCTTGACTCGTTATGTGATTAGACTCTCTATTTGTTCATCACATTTTTGTGACTTCTATTTTAGTTATCATATATCACACTATGTTTCAATGATACTTTCCCGATACGCACGCGTTTAGAATTGTATGTCAACTTGTTGAACATCATGAAATAATTCCTACTTGAGGGCTAAACATCATGGTACATGATACTCTCTGATATCTTCCAATTCTAGTGATCTTTGTTATGCTGGTAGAAGAAACCGACCTGGTAACCAAGAGAAATACCGTCTTGGAAAATGATATCCATCTGCTAGTTTTACGCCAATTTTCACTCATAAGATAAGAATCAAATCAGTAAAATCAAACCTATCCTGGTAGTGTCTTCGATGCATCTACTCCCCATCCATGTAAGTGCTTAATACGGCAATAACGAGCTACAAAGATGAAATTCTGCGCAATTTTGAGAAATCTCTGATATATCAACTTGACAAGCACGCTAGACCCACAGCAATTCTAAACATTTAAATAAAAAGATCCTACTTCTGTTTAAATATTTTTAGGTCCAGGTTTACATCTGAATTAATAGGGTTTGGCGTTGTTTGATTATCAATTATGGTTACGGCTTACATTAGTAAGCCAAAGCGAGTCCATATTTATTAAGTATTTTTAAAAGAATTCATCACCTTGGACGATTAAACTATGAACAAAATCATACTTCATAGATTATTTTAAGTTGTAAAGTTTAATATAGATTTAAATTCAATCGATGATTGGTGAAGTAGATACATGATGACGATAACATTTTAAATGTAACCCGATTAGAAAGTTGGATCTTTATGCAGTTAAGCACCGAAATTGCCCGGGATGCCCCCCCCCTCCTAGAGCCCCGTTGCCCTAACAGGAGTACCAGGGTGACATGACGGCAAACTAAAGTCAAACTACTTTATGACGACAAAAAATAAAATTATTATTTTAAGAGAAAATCTGTTGAGCGCTTTCTCAAAATGTAAAGAAATTACCGTAAAACACGAAGTGTACTACAACTTTTTCATATTAAATGACTAAATTTACTGTCAATCATTCTCACCCATTCTCCGTAAACTAAATCTTCTCAATTTGAACGAGTATCGTCGTGCATAGAATGCAGCCTAGGGTGCTTATTTCGTCTTCAAATGATCCAAAAGAGGCGGAGCATAATCCCATTCGCGTAATGGTTACCGCGCACGCAGCTTTCCGTCTCATATTTAAAGGTTAAACCGGTCTTTTTAGATAAATTTAGCTGCAAGAAAAAGGCGCTTTACTTTGTCGAATGTATGGCAATGGAACATTCTGGAAGAAATGTACACAATAAGAATTTACAATAGGTTTCGATATTAAGGCCGGTACTTCAGGTCATATTTGGGACCAATCAAAATTAATGAAACGCCTTGACGAACTGAAGAAAAGTTTTGGTTTTAATAATGTATGCATTTTAGTTCGTTCACAATGAGTAAAAACTATAAAATGTAGGGGGAGAGTAATTTTATGGATGGAATAGTAGGGATGGGGACGAAACGGGATATATAGAGAGACAAGTAGATAGAGAGAGGGGGAGAGAGAGACAGAGAGAGGAAGAGACAGAGAGAGAGAGAGAGAGAGAGGGGGGAGGGAAAGGAAGGGGAGAGAGGAAGACAGAACAAGAGCGAGATGAAATGTTTGAAAATATAAAAATTACAGACGGATAAAAATGCAATCATAGCAGTGAAATGGAATTCCACCTTAGGATAACCGAGTTGATAATCATGACAAAGAATGAATAAATTCCCATCGGAAGGGCACAATTAACAACAATATTATACGATTTCAAAACAGTTAAACTCAGATCCTACCTCCGGACAGATCGCTCACTCGATGTTTACGCAATAAGTTATTGTCAATGCAAACAAGCCCCCGAGATCTGGTCTTTAATTGAATTAAAGGAGAATTTATCACCTTGCCCGAAATGCTAAATCCATTCATAGATGCTGATGTGACATTTGAAACAAAAGCAGCGAGGCATTATAAATGTGTAATTATGACTGTGTGCTTAAAAGTTCAACAACAAGCCAATTTTATGCTTTTCAAACAAAAGAAGAAAGCTTTATGGATCGAAAGAAAACCAAGATAGAACACTTGTTTTATTTTATAATTCATTGAATTATAGATGCTTTATAGATCATTGTCTGTGAAAACGGATTTACAAAAGTGAGGAATGTAAAATAACCAAAACCAATAAGACATGGGCTTCCGATAAACTTCCTTTTACACCTTTCCAATTTTGATCCCTGCTTACATGTAATTATGCCGGAGTCAAGTACTTTTAAAATCAACTTGAAACTATCATTAAACAGACAATTAATCAACACAGCATAAAAAAGAAATTCTGCTTATGGTATGGACTGGGTTCCCCCCCCCCCCCCCCCCCCCCTAACTGTGACCAGAAATTATAATTTTTAGTAACACTGGTCCAAACTAGGCGGTAGTGGGCGCTGTCGGTAACTGAGAAACCAAAAATATGTACACAGATGAATGCTAACCATAATCATTGAGTATGACCATTGCTGTTTGAATTTGACAAGCTGAGCAAACTCGATGTTGATGATGATGATACAAAAAAACATTACTTCTTTACCACTACTACTGCTACTACTACTACTTCTATTACTACTACTACTACTACTACTACTACTACTACTTCTACTACTACTACTACTACTTCTTTTACTTGTATCGTTATCCTTACCATTACAATTGCTATCGTCCTTCTTCTTATTTTTATTGTTATTATTTTGAAACACAATAATATCATCATCCCCATCATCATCATTAAGAATAAGAAAGACGTTGCTATTATCCAGTCAAACATACACTCTAAACGCAACCGCATCCCCAACTGTAGAATTTGTATCTGTTCGGTGCCAGATAGGCTCTTACTGTAGTGTTTTTACACACAGTTAATGGCATCCTGGCTCTAAACAGACTGTATCATCGGGGAGGGTGTCTCTTTAAAAAAGCATAATTATCAGTCCAAACTTAGACACCAAGTGGAAAAGACTTAAAGACCGTCAATACTTTTGGGCCAGAAGGGATTAGACCACACAGCGAGGTAACTAAAAGGTGGCTATCTCATTATCTCAGCTCTTAACTTACATAAGAAAAAGAGGATCATGGGGGACCAACAGGCACCGATTGGGAAGTTTTCTATACAGAGGGAGCAAGTAGCTACAGGAAGAACAGTGGGGCTTTAAGGTGACAGTGTGAAGAGGATTGAGCACAGTACAATCAGTCAATGGGCTTTGTCATCAAAATTGAACACTCACATGCACTGACAAATTGAAAATGCCTCAAGCCAACACTGTACTCTATCTTTCTCTCCCTGTCTCTTGCTCTCTCTCATTAGGGACGAGGACTATCAATCTCATTCAGAAGTATAATGACTCTCATTTTATCTTGCCTCCAGACAAAAGGAGTGTGAGACAGATGTATGAGTCTGAAAAAAAACAACGAATGGGAAGGAAGATGGAGACAAAGAGAGAGAGAGAGAGAGAGAGAGAGAGAGAGAGAGAATGGCAGGGAGAGAAAAAAGGTGTAAAAAAATATAGAAATGAATCTTCCTTTTAAAAGAAAACCTGGATTCTATTGACATTTATGTACAATATTCACTTTTCTGTGATGTCAAAATATTTAGACATAAAGGTAGTAGATTTTTTTATAAACATAATTAAGTGAAGGACCTCGTAACTATTTTAATGAAGGATTTGTACATGTTTACCTATTGAAGAATCTGTTTTTCCACGTATACGTTTAACAGGGGTAATCTGATATTTTCTGAAATAAAGGATAATGTAAATGTTCGCCTTGTAAAAAAGAATTAAAAACCATGATAAAAGCAACAACAATATTAAATTGCAAACCGATAAGCTTTCGTCTAATATTAGATTTTTTGTTTGTTGTCATGGGTACAAATCTGAACTTTAAAATTTAAGAAACTAAGGGAGAAATATGGAACAAGAAATGCATAGGCCTTCATTATTTTTTGATAATAAAAAGTACCACTTATATGAAATCTTTATTCCTAGACTGATTAAAATTTCTTTTTTTTTTTTTTTTTTTTTTTTTTTTCATAAAACGGAATAAAATATAAAATGTTTAACCGTAAAAACAGGATCAAGGAGCCTTTCTTCATTTCAAACAACGGGTGGTTAGTGGATAGGGAGTATCCTAATTCACTCAATCGTGGCATTACTGCGGGCTCATTCATTCTGGTCTTGGTTTTCTCCCCTGTAGATGAAGGAGCACAGAGAGCAAATTAATGATTTTGTTCGTTATTCTTTTAAAGCTAACTTCATTACTTACCCACTCAGTATTTAAAGTCAGTCATCGTTTCGTATTATCCTCTCCCCACCCTTAAATATTCAGACCAGGGGCATCCTCTCTCAAACGTAGCCATTCAAAATTTGATTATGTCGCTTATTAAATTTGCTGCAAATTAAATTATGTTTCATGTGCTCATCTCTATACAACCGCCTCCATAAGTTGACGATCATATAGACGTGTATATAAAACAGAACCTGGTATTCTTTATTTTCCCTTTTTAAAATAACATATTCCTATCCTTTCCAGAGGCGTTTGTTTTAAATCTTTGCAATTATCCGAAGAACGAGAAATAAAGAAGTGCCTTGATGTCAGCTTTGCACCATTATTCTATTATTTCCTTCATAATCAATTCATTTCCCAAGGATCGCCATTTATGAATTTACTTGTCCTTCCATTTTTAAATGGTTTAAATCAATCCAATGAATATTATAGAAGTTTTTTTTCAAAGCAATTGCTCGTTACTCAGGACTCTCGGCACACGAAAAAGGAATTTAATGAATAATTTGTTTTTCTCTGTCAACTTGAGTTCCTTTGTGTTCTCAACAAGATTTCCGTAAAGGCGGTCCTCGGTGATTATTTATCTTTTCCTTCAGATATTTGATTTGATTTGATTTGATTTGATTAGATTTATTCAACAAAACGATAGTAGAGGATAATTTCATATCAGAAATGCACCACCTAGTCTTTAATTTTCTTTCACACTGTAATATATTCATGAGCGTGCCTCATGCTGTTAGTATGATTATGTTTGTCTCAACAGGGCTGTATTGCGTATAGATTGTTTCCACAAAGTATATATATATAAACTTATTGTTAAGCAGCTTAAAGTAGATAAAATGGATTCAATCGCAAATATCTATATACTTACAAGACTTCCAAACCCTTTGTTATGGTTACATAAAGGTCATTAACATTTTGGCCTAAAGTATTGGTGTTGTTGTCTAGTGGATACGTCACCGGACTATAGATTATATGGTTCGTGGTTCGAGTCCCGTTGTGGTACTAAAATCCTTTTGCAATACATTAATCCATACATTTGCAACTCTCCACCCATGTGAAGTAAATTTATAATAGGTGAGAACAAATTGATGCTTTGTATTAAGCGCATTAGAGTATATTCATATTATTATATATATTAATAACCTCAAGGAAATACTGATTGATTCATTGCAATAAATCACTTTGCAATTCTTGAAGACATAATTGATTACTTCTAAGGCTATGGTTATCAAACCTAAGCAATATTCATTCATCATTCATTCATTTTTTCCACGTGAAGATAAAAAAGCTCAAAATGATGACTACATGTATAATTTTTTGTTTGGGGGGGGGGGGGGG
>BEXV01000151.1:242300-253466 GCA_003118195.1 Hemicentrotus pulcherrimus | reverse complement strand
GGGGAGGGGGGTAAATACCCTTTCGCTCAGTTTATTTCCGACATGCCAACATTTAAAATTTAAAATGCCCTTTTACTGCAAGCAAAGCTTCATATCGACTTGTTTTTTCTGCACATGCTAGAAGGCAGACATGCGCCCAAATCACACGGTCAGGTCAACTTCTTTGAATTTTACATTAAGAGTGATCCTAAAATCTCGCAATCTGTTCGATCTCACACGGCCAGGAGGGGTTCACATAGAAAATTGATATTGAGTGTAATCCTCAACGGCATGATATACCATCGAGACTGTCTTCTCGTTATCTTTGAATACTGATGGATTTTTATTTGCTTTTATTACGAATCAATACAGCCCATCAGCCTGTGTATTAACTTTAATATCAAGTTGTCAAGCATGACAAATAAATCCTGTAAATATTTATGTATTGATTTTCCTTCATTCTCCTGTATCATGTATCAAATTACAAGTGCTTATTTTTCATTTCATAACACACCCACGCACGTCATCTCATCCTCATTCTCCCTCTCCTTTTTTCTCTTTATCTTGGTGTATGGGAAAGAAAACCAACGTTATTTTTAGTTAACTTGGAATGCTCTGTCTACCCTAGCCGTTAAAGATAAAGTTGAGCTCTGATAAAATAATAAAAATGAATTCTCACAGAATCAGACGAAACTTACACTGAATGTTCAAGATTACAAATAAATTTAGGAAGAAAAGGTAAACTGGCTGAGTAATGAGCATAGAAAGATAATGAAATCAAGGTAGGTAACCCCCGACACAATGTGTGTAGTCCCATACACATCTTTCTGTGTACAGTGCGTGTTACTTTACCAAGACTGGGCCAATTTTTTAATGATTTTCATGACTCCAGAACCTTGCAGAACACACGAATACTTACATGCTACATGATCAACTTGTTCTGATCCATTCCACACCTTTTTGTTCACAATGCAATCGCATGACCAGAACTCACCTTTATCTTTAAGTGAGCACTGACTCGAAATTTATCTAAAAATGTTAAACACAAAAATGAGAGAAAGGGATGGATAAGTATAAATCATTTATAAACTATAGATGGAACGACGAAACGATAGAAAGAAAGGAAATGGGAAAAGCCAAATGAGACTGGAGAGAGAGGGGAGGGGGAGGGGGCACGAAGGCAGAGAAGCTGGCAAATTTAAGGAAGTGATGCTCATTGAGAGAGAAAAAAGTTCGTGGACAATACAATGCTATGAAAAATAATCTTGTTTCGAAGTTAAAAAAGACAAAGAATTTGCTGAAAACTACCTTTTGATTGCTTTTTAGTGCTGTTAGTGCTGTTGATGAAAACTTTTAGATACAAAGGTACCCTCAGTATAGCCTTCCCCTTTTCAAATCTAATCAAAAGAGTATAAATATCCATATTAATCCAATCCCTTATTCATTAACTGGATTATGCACCAATTAGATATTTGACTTGAACCTCCGATGGGTAAATTTATTTATGGGCCATCCAAGTATAAGACAGAATGGGTAAAAGTAGAGTTCATTAACTCTTACTAATCAGAGCTGTGAAAACAAGCGGCACCTTCATTATCTTCCAAAACATAGGATATTTGAAATAAAAAATGAATACCAAGATAATATTGTTGATTCAAGAGTAATATCTCTACTGACTTGAGGGTATGATCTAGTACGAAGTACGACCTAAATAAAATTAAAAAGGCCTCAAATTTCACTGATACAGAAATACAAAAGTATAATTGAAGACTAAAGGTTTAAAGTTGTGTTCGGATTTAAAACATTTTTTTTTTCTAAATAGTTCGGTAGGACTTTAAAAAAAATATAATTAAAGACCAATCTGATTGAACGGTACAGTCCCGATGTCGTACATGGTTAATTTGCTTAGGCGCTACCATGTGAGGAGTTATGCATGTTATTAATTCTCGAGAATGCTTCGCCTTCTTTGATAATATTCTTTGTATACAAGTTTGCCCAATACTTACTTTAAGTTTCGCAACAAAGTCTAAGTTCGGCAAATCTTATTAACAATGAAGGTGGCCATGTGGCCGCGTTTTACACAACATTTCTAAGAATCTGAGACTCATCTCTTTCGCCATTTTGTCAGTAGCCAAGGGTATATTTAAGTGGTGAAAAGATCTAGGGATAAAACTTACTAGAATTTCCAACGCACAATTACACTTCGGCGTTTGAAGGTAGGAGTTCTTCACTTGAGGTCGAATTGCACATGGTCACTCGGCCCTAACAAAAGGATTGAAGGCTTTAAAGAGGGATAACTGAGTGAAATTCGAGGAGGAACGAATGAAGTGCATTTCTTGCTCACTGCATCATATGAGATGTTTACCCTTTTCACAAAAACCTTTTTTTTCTCTTGCTTTCTCAAGATGAGCATTGAGTCATCTAAAGCCTAGATTTGACACCGTTAATCCTTTCCACCTTTTCTGCGGTTATGTTTCCAATCCTAGGTTCGTATCTATTGCATCGGTGGCTATATCTCTGTAGTAGAAATAATAGATAGTCCCCATGTGGGAACACGTGTTTGCATGTACAGATGTCGATTAATTCCCAGTTAATCGTGTTGTGATAAGCGCGTCTGTAAGCTTAAAAACTACGTTAAAGAGATAGTTGTGTTTTTGTTTAAGACCGCATGTGCCTTCGAAGTACATGGCTATTGCTATTATTCTTATTTATGACATCTAGTGCCCTTTTAGAACCTAGTATTGCCACGAAGGTAACTGTAGACCCCACAATGTGTGAATTTGAATATTCAGCACCAGTTTAAAAAAAAATACGGTGACCGGTAATTATTTAATTCATCAATAATAACAGCACACTGGCCGGCTGGTTTTGCGTAATATAGCCAACACGAAAAAGCCAACGAAACCCAATATTGGCATTGGCTGGAATAAAACGTAAAAGGCGCTATGTCGTTTTTCTACGGCTTATTCAAAATATTTATGGATATTTTGGGTTCAAACCGATTTTGAGCAAACAAAGATGACTTTGTCATTTAAATTGTATATTATTTCAATTTGACACTCGGTCAAAAAATATTTCGTGTAGCGCTCTCTGCAACAAACTCAACTATCCCTTTAAGCTGTGAGATAAATCTTGGATACATGTCATTTTGTATTGATAAGTCGATGTTCATTTTCGCCTCGTTTGAGCCAGAGGTTTATCAGTAATTTTTTACAGTATCTGATTGTACACCCTATATTCCGCGTCCAAAAAAGGAACTCATTGTGAGTTGAATAGGCTCACTCACGCCAGCTATTAGCGACTTTTAGATGCGCACGAAGACCATAGGTCTATGCTACGATCGACATCCTTTTAATGCACTGCCTTGAATGGACGTCACACGTTTCAGTCCACGCAAATCTAAAAGTTCCTATTCTCTACTCCTGACGACGGATGGTCAACCTGTTCGAAGCGTCGAGCCACTCCCGCCACCCATCCTCTCCAAGCGCTATAGTTATCCTTAGAACTTTAAGCTAAGAAAGATAACCAACAGCCTTTTTCAAGTCTACACCAACAGTCCTTTTCAGGACTACACACCCTCAAGAAAGATTACCGAGAGTCCTTTTCAAACTCCTCAATCCTCCCTCTTTCTCACATGGTACACCCACAAGCCTACTGTATATCATTTTATAATGTTCTGCCATTATGTTATCTCTACTGACTATTTGGACTTCAACTTTATATATTGAATTATCCATGAAAAATGAATGTCAATCATACACAATGTCATAGTCATAAAACAAGTTTACCCAGTATACATTCCAAACACGACGAAACTAAATTGATACCTCAAGTGATTCAACACGCAGGTGAATAGGATGTAATGATCGGGCATACAGCTGTTTAATCAACGATCTGCTTTTTTGTTTTCATTGTAAAAAATAATTCATTTTTATCGACTTTTGGAACACTGCCGATCTTCCTTTCTTCGTCCGTGTTTTTACTAGCCCGACTATTTATTTGATAAAACATTTTCACCCGGGGTTAACATGTGTATCTGTAAATAGTGTGGACGGGTCGGGCAGATGTTTTGTTAACTGTAGGCGGAACGTTAACCTAGAAACAAAGAGTGACGTAGATTTTAGTGTTTTTCCTAACCTAGATGGATATACACGTTGTGAATATCTGATTGTGAAAATTTGGTTTTTAGTTATACGGCTATCGTGAAAAAAAAGAAATAGAGAACTGTCCATGTTTTAAAGGTAAGGAGTGACAAAAGAATAACAGAAATAGAAGAATAATGAGAAGAACTTGAAGGAGAAGAAGAAGAAGGAGAAGAAGAAGAAGAAGAAGAAGAGACGAAGAAGAAAAAGAAGTAGAAAAAAGAAACGAGATGAACAAATGTAAACAAAAATGGAGAAGAAGGTGAAAGGAAGGAGAACGAGAAGTATGCTTGATTATATTTCATAAACAATTGGCCATTCCATATTATCTTGGGTTCAGAGTTCAGACATTAAAGACATTGAAGACATTGATGAACAAAACACAAGGATCTCGAATTGGGTCGGGGTTTTTCGTCATCACATCCTTCCTTCTTCTTTCTCTATCTCTCTCTCTCTCTTTCTCTTTCTCTCTATTATAATAATCCTTTTCCCCCTCTCCTATTACTCGTCTACAACTGACTAAGGTGCTGGTATTGAGTAAAACTAAAATGTGGAAATAAACGTTCACTGTAGCCTGGAAATAATGTCGGGCAACCACCCCGTCCCAAGTTCACACCTTAAGTACAATTGATTGAAATGATGCGAAAAGGGGCCTCCAAAAGTGCCTGAAGGCTCCATGCTACACCGATTATTTATCACGTTATGTAAAACAAACGTCGATGCTCTTCAAAGTCGCGGGGTTGCACATCGGCATCGCACGGCATCACTGGTATGGCAGGCGTTTGGTGCCATAAAGAGCACAAATACTTTCCGCGTTTGATGGTCAAACACTGATCTTTTACAATGCCTTTAATCTCATTGCTCATCTCGTCGCTGAAAACTTCTTCATTTGTGTTTTGATTGACCAATCAGAGCACGTGAAGCAGCGTCAGTCAATGCATCCCTGATTGATGTTCAGTCTGTCTGTCTGGATAACATCGACGTAAAAAGAAAAACAATCTGGACTTATATAGCGCTTAATACGGAATACCGTCTCAAAGCGCTAAACAGATATTTTTATTTTCCCGGTCATCGGACTCACCCACTCCCTAGGAAAGTATTCCTACCATTATGTTCACCGTAAGCGCATTAAGCGATTTCTATTTTGTCATCCTTCAAAGTCCTCAATTTTCTCTTGGGTACGGAGTGGTAAAATTAATGTAGATTAATGCCTTGCCAAAGGACAATGCTTGAACATTCGTGACACAAACTGCCTGTCATATCGCTGGAAAATTGAAAACGTTCGAAGCGGCAATCAGTAATGTGGAAGATCAATAGTGAAAGCAAACTAGTGTGTTTGCCTCCGGATTCCATCGCTTGCTTGAAATAACAATTATGAGAAGAGAAATCGAAACAAATCATGGCACATCGTGTTCGTTTGACAAGCATGTGTACCCCTCAACGGTCAATAGTTGAGCATTTTGCTAATAACTTCGCTCCGGCTACTCGTCCTTGGTCTGGTTGTCTGAACACGTTTAGAAACAATTTGCTGCGTCTACTATTCCTTTTTTTGTTTAATTAGAAAATAATATTCCAGTTTTCCTAAATGTCTCATAAAACAAGGTGGGATGTGACACATTTCGTTAAAATATCATAAACTGAAATGTTTTGTATAACGCATTGATTATATTCATGATAATGTATGTAGGCGTGTATTCTGCACTTTTTATGAAACTGTCTCAACAAAAATTAATAATAGAGGCCTTTTTAATCATTGCGTAATGTGTGTTCTCCAATATAGAATTGTCGTTTATATCAAACTGGGTAGGTCGTAGAATTTAAGACCACACGGTAAGCGTTTCGAGTCCTGCCGCGGCACTAATGTCGTATGGCAAGTTGGCAAATTTATCTATATTTTCCACCGCACATGGTGGTTAGTATATGTATGCGATAAAAATATGCAATATTATCATTACAATAATCATTATTATTATTATTGTTATCATTATCGTTACTATTATGATCAATATTCAATTAAATTTTTTCAAAACTTTATCAAACCTCTTTCACACTATAAACAAAAACAAAACTCTTAAAGAATATCAAATACATGTATCAGATATTTCCAAAGACATCAACCAAACTGACACAATTAAAAAAAAAAACTTATTTTGTAAATAGTTTTTGCCCTCAAAACCCATCTTCGAGGAATTATTATACGGGATAGCACACAAAAAACATCGTGTGAGGAATGAGCGCATCATACAGCGAGTAACACACATATACTTGAAGTTCAAGGATACAGCTGTAAATAATTCACATCTCCAAAAAAATCGTTATGTCCCGTCCTAGATTATCAATGTCCTATCTTCTGAGTGTTTACTGATATTGTAAGAAAACAATCTTCCTTACTTTTATCTTTGTCAATAGAAACCCTCCTCCTAACTCAGCCTCGTCTCCTAGATGGAATTCAAAGCGAGCGTCCCTACCCTGAAATCAACCACAGAATATTGGTTTCACAGTAAAGTTACTAAAAGGGTAACTGTGATGAACCCATCTTGTATTAAACCACAAACTTCATAAAAGTGTAAACCAATGCTATTTATTTACCACATTGCAAGCGCGCGTACAGCTAACTGGTCAACGCTGGTTGTAGTGTAATAGACCCTTACTATTCTTATACAACGGGGTACTAGTTGGAAAAGCGAGGGTACATTTATTGAACAGGTACTGACCCTAATAGGGAGGGTGGGGGGGGTACAGACTGAATGAATTAAGGAAGCTAATAAACAAGAGATCAGCAGAAAGGTCTCGTTGCAACACCATCTTGCATTCCCTTTCCCCATTTCGTTTCCCTTCTCTCCCTTTTATATGTATGTCCTTCTTTGTGTGAGTATGTGTGCGGGATTGTGAGTGTGTGTGTTGGGGGGGGGGGCACATCCCTCCCATTCCTAAAAAGCTACGCCATTGCTGGCTACGATATCGACGCCAGATCGCATTCAAGGTTGAGCATCTCCTGGTGATTTCACTCTATGTATTATATATCATTTCGATTAAAATGTAGTAAACCAGCCAAGGAATGCGAATTCGATCAAATGATATCGAACAGAGGATCAAACCCTGTAAATATACACCCATCATAATCAATATAGTATAGATATCTACTCATTTCCTAGATAGATCGTGATACCAACAGTGGTAGACATACTACCGTCCAAATCAATGACACGCGATTATTAACCTCTTTCTCATACATTTCGTGACATACAGTGTGCGTCAGAAAAAAGCCGGAAACCTTCATTCAACCCTTAAATATCGATGTAATTAGCACATGAAGATATGAAAGGCACCAATGTTTCTATAGGCGCAAGGGGACGTTTCATCCTGCTATGACCCAGAGGCGCGAGGCAGTCCATAAATCTTTGATATACAGGATTCACAAACTCTTTACACGTAAAGCAATGATAATTTCAGCAAAATTTAACTTGGCGGCACGTTACCCGGGGCAACGGGCATCTTTCTCATAAACTATTGACCATCAGACGGGCATGGATAAAATCACGACTCCTATTTTCATCAACCAGATTAATGGAATTATTCGACATGCTAAAGAGAGTTATATTAGCCCATAATGTTTGTATTGATTTGACATTTCAATACAAATCGAAACGTGATCAAAACGGGAATTCTCCCGATTCATGCCAAATTTGCTCTGCCCAACTTTCGAAAGAAATTGTTGGTCGTATGGTTTGAATGAATAGTTGAATGAATATTCCAAATAAATGCGCTCGCACATGATCATGATAAAAGCAACCGCTGAACAACATTCTTCTCAAACTTGGGAAAAAGCAATTCAGGCATGCTTTCCGAAATTGCCTATTGCTCATCATCCGTGGTCGCCTTTTGATGAGCAACCTATCAAATTAAAGAGGAGATTATCAATCAACTATTACGCTATTATAGTTTACTCCGGTAATCTTTACTTGGTTTATGAGACATTATAGCGCCTGAATACGTGTTGTTTCCCCTCCCCCTTTTTTATACTCACATTTTGTATAATGGTTAACGTGATTTGGTTGTGCTCAGCGCATGTGGCCATAATCGAAACTCGACATGAGAGCCCCCTATCAATAAGGTTTGTTCAATAGCGGGTTTCAGGTGTTACGGGGAACCTAGGGGAAAGGTAAAGAAAAGCAATGAAAGATACGTATTATTTCAGCGACTTGCGTGTGATGCAAGAAAGAGGGCGTCGCTATGTTCTCTATTTTTTCTTCTTCGAGGTGTTAGGAGAGACCCGGAAAGTAGGAACAATCTCTCCTATTGGCAATCAGATGAGAATTGCAATATCTTTTGGGAAATTACACATGAAATATACATTGTTTTTCTTTTGCTTTTATTTTATGAGACACCTCACTGTAAATGCATACCAAGTGTGTGCGTGTTCATGTTTGTGTGTGTGTGTGTTACATAAATTGTGTATACATGTATTTCTAGCAACCTACTAAACTTTAAAACATTGTTTAAATAATTCAAGTGACTGAAGGAAGGAAGGAAGAAAGAAAGGAAGGGGGATTTGAACATTCATCATCTTCTTCTCTTCTATTTTACTGCTCGGGTATCAGTCTAAGGGCTCTTTTTTCCTTTAAATCCCTCGTTTTTGGATAACCTTCTTCTTTGTTATTGACTTGTTTTTTTAATCATACGAAAATACGACACGACAAGCATCCAAAGTGATGCGGGAAAAACGTGCATGGGAAGACCATTTCCTCTCCAAAGCTTCACAATTAGTGGCGTATGTTGCGTCCTT
The DNA here is from genome assembly GCA_003118195.1 of Hemicentrotus pulcherrimus. Lineage (NCBI taxonomy): Eukaryota > Metazoa > Echinodermata > Echinoidea > Camarodonta > Strongylocentrotidae > Hemicentrotus > Hemicentrotus pulcherrimus. The sequence goes on along the minus strand of BEXV01000151.1, from coordinate 244,559 downwards.
AGATAAAGGGGTCATTGACAACATGAGATCGGGGGAGGATGGATTTAGGTCACTGCTTGGACTCCGTGCATGGAATTGAAGTTGATAATGCCATCACTTAGATAGGAGTGATCGTATCTAATCATCTTCTGTTCACGCTACTTACCCCATCTCCTTTCTCTGTCTATTTTGTTCTCCTTCGCTTTCTAATTAGGGGGCTCTTGTCCCCATGCCCCTCCCCTCAGCTACGCCACTGCCTTTAATGATGAAATCACATAGCATGAGAGGATCGATCGGAATACATCGAAATAAGAACGAGGTTGAGGGAACAAACCCGATCGAATACAGGTGTCTCCGAATGTTATCGACAATCACTGAGTTTCACTCAAATCTCAAATTTCATCCACTGGCCTGTGGCCTGTAGTGTAAATCGCAATGGCGATGATATAGCCTTGGTACATGTACATGGGCCCACCTATAGGGTACTTTAAATGGGCTAATTCCTGAGAGCTTCTGTTTTGCTAAAGTAGAAGATTGTTCTGATCCTTCTGTCGCCCCGCCCCCTCCATTTGTCTCGCTTTCTCATTATTTCTTTCTTCCCATCTTGCTAACTTGCTCTCTCTCTGGCTCTCTCTGTCTCTCTCTCTCATTCTCTCTCCCTCTACCTCTTTCTCTTTGTTGCTGTATCTCCCTCTCGCTCTCTCTCTCTCTCTCTCTCTTCCCTGTGTCTTTGTCTCTGATTATGTTATTTACGAACACTGAATTTCACACTTAAAGATAAAGTTGAGTTCTGGTCAGGCGATTCCATTGTGAAAGAAATCGTTTGGAATCGATCAGACAAATGTGGTCATGTATTCGTGACTTTCGTGTATACTGCGAGGTTATGGAATAACCAAATTGATCATAAATTAGGCCCAGTCTTGGTAAAAATAACAAGCACTGTATCACAGAAAGATGTATATGGGACTACACAGACATGGGGCATGAAAATGAGGCCCACATTTTTAAGCTGTTACATGTCATNGCTCTCTCTCTCTCTCTTCCCTGTGTCTTTGTCTCTGATTATGTTATTTACGAACACTGAATTTCACACTTAAAGATAAAGTTGAGTTCTGGTCAGGCGATTCCATTGTGAAAGAAATCGTTTGGAATCGATCAGACAAATGTGGTCATGTATTCGTGACTTTCGTGTATACTGCGAGGTTATGGAATAACCAAATTGATCATAAATTAGGCCCAGTCTTGGTAAAAATAACAAGCACTGTATCACAGAAAGATGTATATGGGACTACACAGACATGGGGCATGAAAATGAGGCCCACATTTTTAAGCTGTTACATGTCATTTTTAGAAAATGAAGGCATTTGTAGAGCCATGCAATTTTTCGATCACGCTTTTCCACACTTGCATCATAACAATGAAAACACTTACAAATTATATGTCACCTCTCCCCAGGATTCAAACTTATCGTTTAGTGTTTCATCTACTTTTCTACTTTGAATATGTTCATGTTCAGTGTTACAGCTTTAGTACATTGGTTTTCCCATTGGGCATAACAAATGGAGTGATAATATTTAATCGTTTTGATGTTATTGTTCTTTATTTTGTTTCCGGCTCTCTCTGTCTGTTTACAACAACCTCAAAAATGAAGCGATCAGTAAGTATTATCATAAACAAAAAATGAGATGTTCTACGATAAACTTGAACTCCATGACAACAATGATTACATAGTACCAATGCCACATGTTTATTTGCCGCACTTTTATATTTTCTCTTGCATATCTGAGTGATTTATAGTAGAAACATACTGGGGTTCTCCCGTTGGTGTATGTAGGTAACTCCATTGATCATGGTAATTTTTAGCAAAAGTGCGTGCGATAATGAGAGAGAGAGGGAGGGAGACAGTGACAGTGAGACATAGTGAGAGAGAGATAGAGGGAAGGGGCAGGTGGTTATTACTTTAGGGAACCCAAGGAAAATTAGAGAAACAAAGAGAGGGAGAGAGAAAGAGAGAGGGTGAGAGTGAGAGAACACGGGCGGGTCCGGTCAATCGCGGGTCTGACAGGCGTGACAATCTTTGAGTCGATCTTTAAAATTGAGTAGCATTAACAGATTTGTAGGTCAACCGACTTTGGTTCAAGTGTGCTGGCCCACGCATTTTGAATTATGTCAAGAAAATTACAAGTTCATTTTAATACACTCCACTCCTCCGTTCCTTTTCAATACCTTTCCTTCTAACTTTACTTCTGTCCACCTCTTTTTCCTTTCTTCTTCTCCTTC
>BEXV01000151.1:216589-235181 GCA_003118195.1 Hemicentrotus pulcherrimus | reverse complement strand
TCTCTCTCTCTCTCTCTCTCTCTCCGTGTCTCGTTCTCCCACTATCTCTTTATTTCTCTATATTTACAAAAACATTAATTTCGTCAGAATGATATGGCATGCATTATCATGATTGTTTCAAGATCTTCCGGGAATATGTAGCGACAAGGCAATGACCTAATACCCATGAAACGCCATCACCATTGGGAATGAATTTTCCAGACATCACAGCGAAGATTTGAATAATTCATCAATATGTCTTGGAAAAGGTGTAACAATGTACTAAAACGCCTGGCAGTTAATCTGTTTGGTAGTTACTATATGAGAGTTTAAGGCAGGATAGAATGATGACTGCGTGGTGATATCATTATGTTATAAACTATGCATCTCTGGGCTAAAGCCACATGACTTTCAGAAATCTTTGGTAGATATGAAAATACTATAATAAATAAACCCAACGGAAAATGCCTTCATCGGCGTACGAGTCAGTGACCATTGACACATTAAAATGTGCTCATATCGGGGCAACTTTCGCCTCATTTTATGGCAGGGAGTTGCATTAAAAAAATGATCATAGTTCATTTTGATGACAAATTTCATTTTCAATAGAGTAAAGTGTCAATATTTCTGCTAGCTTGCCTCGCTCAAAGTTTCAAACTGCTGAACTGGAAGTGGATACTCGGAGGGGAGTCATTAACCCCCTGTTAAAAGCGTGCCAGCACGCCAAGAAATATATGTTTAGTGAAATTAAACCTGATATGAAACACGATCGCAACTACTTACAAGAAGAAAAAAAAATAAACTCGAGATATATTTCAATATTATTTTAGTACATCCCATATAAATCATGTTCGGATTACGTCATAATTATGTCAAAACCATATTCGCAAATTTCAATAGGTGACGCAGGAGGGCTCTTAAAATTGCCTTTGGTTGTTTTTTTTTTCGAAAATGGTTGCGATCGTGTTATTTAATATTAAAATGGAGTGGATAGCTTCTGGTAATATTATATACGTAACTCAGGCTTTTTTTTCCTACCGTCAATGTCTGCTGGAAATAGTTTGACTAACGTTTTTTTGATTGACATGAATTTGATTAAGAATTGTATTAGGATTGGAAAAATGACGCACAGCCTTTGGATTCAAAAAAACATTTCCATCCAGAATACAGAGTGATAAGTGGATATGAATGGAGACAATGATTGAATGGCTGACATTCATGAGGAAATGTAATGATTTTGTTCATTCGGCTCGAGGGAAACTTGATCTCCTTCCACGCTGAAGGTTGAAAAATGAATGGCTTTCTAAAATTTTATTAGCAGCGGAGGATGTGGAATTCCGAAATTCTCTCCTAAAAGAAAACAAAGCGATAAAAGGATTTCACGTACATCCTTTTGATTTTTATACCAGATTTGCTGACAAGGGAAGAGGGGTGAAATATTTGTGCAGCGTTTTTACAGAGAAGTTGAGTTCTCGGAAAGGCGAACATACTTTGTTAGCTTCATTCTTTTTCGAAGATCCAATATTTATTACAATACATCTTTGCAGCCGGATGGCTGAATCGTTATCTTGGACAGATGAAGAAAATAAATAAATAAATATAATTATAATAATTAATCATATTCATATACAAAAGTACAATTGCACCGAATGTATAAAAGGGCAAACACCTAATATCTCTCACTAGTATTGTGCTTGTTTTGATTTTTTATAGAGTCTTTAATTCTACCCTGAACGTTCAGCACAATGTCAAATTGTGCTAGCATGTAGGGAAAACATCTCAAAACAGCGTGGGCTGCCTTTTTGAACGTAACCCGATTCCTTTTTGACGAAAGAGTGATGTAAATGAACGGTAAAATGTCAATTGCCTTGACGGACGAAGTCCACGCAAATCGCCAATCTTCAAATATCAACCTACATATGCATACCTCATTCGCTCCTTTTCCCAGCCCTTCAATTATCACCTGCGCTAAAAGAGGGTTCGTTCCAAATTGTTCGAGAGTAACCGCCTGCACAAATACTGCCAGTACAACAGTTGATGCCAGGAGAAGATTCTGAGCAAACAATCTTTTCCTCGGGATCAGTCAGCATCTTGCCCAATCGTTAGAATCAGTTGCGACATTTCGTCTTTAATTTCCCAGCCACACCGTAGCGATCTTGGGCCCTATTCTAAATATTATCTGATAGAGAGAAAGTCGTATTGGACGTTCTAAATTGTTCTTATTCTTTAGAGTTCTTTCTTGTCTATGATAAATGTTCCTTGCGCATCGTAAAAGTGGATGGGACATCTTTAGACGAGGCAAAAATCGCTCAGGACATAGTTATTTCTTAAACATTCCTTGTGCATGTTATAGATGAAGAAAGAAAAAAAAAATCGTTTAGGATGTTCTTACTCTTTCGGATTCGTTGCATTTATATATTTACGTTACGATAACAGATATTTACGCAGCGTACAGATATAGGCCTCTGAATCGTTCTGATGTGTTGTAGTTTTTCTGGCTATCAAGTTTTCTATGTGCTTAGTCTTGACTGCGGAAAGTGGTTACGCCAGGTGAAATATAGATATAAATCGTTCTCGTACCTCCGCGAAGCATGGCGATCGCTTAGCATGCTAAAGATTGTTATTCCTAAATGGTGTCAACTTAGAGGGAAAAGGGGAATGTTATTAATGACAACAATGTATATGTATTTACACGTGCGTCGTGGTCCTTCAAAATAATCGCCGCAGTGGGACTGGACCTTTATCACATCAACATCAGTTGTGATAAGTTAAAAGGAGGGACTGCAGAGGTTAATGGTAACGCTAGATGACAATGTTGCAATCAGTCTAAAAGCCGCTGCTATTTTTTGTTGTTGTCAGTTTTAGAAGAAGCTTGCATTCTTTAGAAGCTGTACAAATGTGTTTCTTTTATTTTCTTAACAGAAGAGTCAATAAACTGGTGACATATGGTAATAATGTACTTCATTTGGTTGTCATATTACATCTTCATGCCTTTTTGCTTTTGCAACTACCGCAAAGTCCTTTGGGATGACAATTATCTGCACTAGCCCTTGTCAACCCATGTAAATGGGTTTGGGGGTATGTTCTCGAATGCTATCATCACTTTGGGGTGTACGATATGATGATGCTCCTACAACGATTGCTCCACAGTAGCTTCATAACCTAACTAATTCCGAACTCAACCTTGGACCAAAACATACACCTGATCTTAACCTTAACCTAAAGTTGAACAGAATTCAATTCACACCCTTACCCTGTACTGTTTTTATAAAAAATAAAGTCATTAGCCATTCCCGCCAGACCGAAATTCAGGGCCCTGTTTCATAAAACTTGATATCAATAACAAGTTACAAGCTACTGTTATAAGCTACTGAAATCATCGCATCTGATTGGCTGAGAGCAAATTTGTCATAGAAATTTAGCATTTGCTATAGATAACAAGTTTTATGAAACGGGCCCCAGATCTTCCTTAAAGCTTAGGGCAACGTGGTTGTGTAAGGTCTTGGACATCATTGCGATCACCTTTCATGTGTACAGTCGTAGTCGAGTGGTTTAATCACTCGACTGGGAATGCGAAGGTCGTGAGATCGAGCCCCGGCGCAGCGATTATGTCCTTGAAGAAGGTAATTTGTGAGCATTGATCCTCACCACCAAGGTGCTAAATGGGTACCCGGTAAAAGGATCCGGACGGCTTTGTGGTTGGACTGGCACGTGCCCGCCTGGAAAACTGCGGCTCCACTCTGCTCCCTATAGGGAGTTGAGAATGTGTACAGTAATTGCAAATTAGAAATGTAATTCAGTGACTATATAATAATACTGTAAGCACATTGGTGCGTTTTAGCTTGTAAAGTGCTTCATAAGAAACAGTTATCTTATTTATACAAAAAAATGTTTCAAATGTTTATTTGTATATACGACTAAGCAAACGCACGGCATAGGAGCTAAATTAATTTGGATTTGGTCAGTCATTATGATGTTTAAAGATGCGAATAGATTTTGAACGAAGATGTAGATTTGTTTATTCTTGCGAATCCAGAAAAAAATAAACCAACATTTCCCATACTACCAGCATTAACAACACAAAATCGTAATTCATCGCGGAAGAAAGGCGCAGGGAAATTTCAAATTGATAAAAATAATTCTTTTCTATTTCCATGAGGGACCATGTCAAAATCCAATTATGTACTGAAAAAGATGTACTTGTATGACTTGCCCTTTGACGCTTTTATTAATCAAATTTTGATGGTGACATGGTGTCATTTATAAAGTCCTTAGAGTGTGTAATCTGTTGACATGTTATGGTCCTAGATTATACTTTCCGTGTCGAGAAGGGCACCGTGTTAAGTGTCACTTAGGTAATCTCTGAAGATGAAAACAATGTTTTGTGGTTGACTGTTTGAGAGCTTGGAGCAGGAAGAATGGCGTTAAAATAGGATGGGGCATATTGCAAATGTGACGGGAGGGGAGATAAATAAAAAAAAAAAGGTCAGCAACAGAGAAAGGGAGAGAGAGAGAGAGAGAGAGAAAGGAGCCTTTGACATCCCCTGTTACTGATAATGCTTGCCGAAGAAAATTTGGTGTGAAATTATATACCAATGCGTTGGTATTCCGAGAGTCTGTTCCACGACACACACGCACACACGCGCAATCACACACACACACCCACACCAACACACACACGTACGCACAAAGCAGACAATCAAAATACGCGTTTAATGTCACTAAACCAAACATGATTTGTTATGCTACTCATTGCGGATTTAGTATAGAAAAAAATATCGCTAGTGACATTCGTTTGTCTCGCAATGTAGTCAATAAGGGATCTAAAAGATCACGACGTTTCGTGCGCTGCTGCAACACTTCGTCGTGATCTTTTAGATCCCTTATTGACCACATTGCGAGACAAACGAATATCACTAGTGATATTATTTTAGATAATTTGTTATGTTCGTTAATTATGTTAACTTTATGAGTTGAAAGCATACCTTCTCTTGGATATTTGACGTAAGTTTTGCACGTTCCATTTCTAAGAAAATTGAAAATCGATGAACATCATCGAGATTATAGGATTTAAGTATGGTTAGAAAAATTGTATACAATGTTATCTGGATCTCAATGTTAAAATGAGGTCCTTTGCTTATGCCGTTCAGTTTTCTTCTAAAAGAGAAATATACGTTGTGTTTTAAACAGACATAATAATCCTTCCTTATGTGTAACCATTACACTTGGGATTATTTTTACCCCTACTTCTCTATCCTCTCTCTCTCTCCTTTTCTTCATTTTCTTTCTTTTTTCTTTCTCTCTTTCTCTACTCCTCTAACTCTTTCTCCTCTATCTCTCTCTCTCCTCCCCTCCTTCTCTTCCTTTCACAGGAAGGGTTCGATTTATAAAGAGAGAGAGAGAGCCAGAGAGAGGGGGATTGGAAGAGAAAGGGAAGAGATGGAGACAGAAAGGGAGAAATAAAGAGAGATAAAAAGAAATGATTTTAAGGGGGAAAGATGGTGGCTATTAATTTAAAAATCAATTTCAAAGTAAATCGGTCTGAGCATTTTCACAAGGTTATTGAATGACACACATTCTCACTTGTTCCTGTCTAAGAACAAAATTGTTTTCAGTCAAGATCGCTCCCTCCTCCTTATTCTTTTCACGGGAGAGGTAATAGTAACTATGACTTCGAAAGCAAATGATTATCGTAAGTACGTGTCTAAGGCATGGAATAATCATTATGGCTTTAAAATAAATTGGATCATGAATACTTGATGGTTGGTAATTAAGGTGTGCTTTATCCAACGAACTTCATAATGGTACATTGGGCCTGTTCCGGGCTAGTTTGCAGGCAGAAACCCTTTACAATCGGTTTGGTTAACAGTTTCTGCACTATATGGGACTACACTAGGCTCTATACTTCAGCCGCTTAAGCCAGAGAATGTCAAATAAAGGCTCTGATCAAGGCTTTAGGAACTGTGGTAAGTGTCAAATTAGAGTATATGCTTGCAGACGGTGTTTTCCTACTACCATTGGCGGACTTGGACTACAATCTTGGACTTCAGGCCCTTCTGCAGCTTGATTATTGCCCCCCCCCCCTCCTCCTCTACAAGAGATAGGCAACTCCACTGCTTGGCCAGTTTCCATGTAGTATCGCGCAGAATCCGCTGAGCAAAGAAACACCATCAACGCTAAACCGGAGACAGTCTTTTAACTCCTACGATTTTTTCCGAAGGGGGTATTTTCAAGGGTTGCGCCATTAGTGGGGACATTGCCATATGTGTGGGATGTGTGTGTTAAAGAATGAAGACTTTTCTTGTAAAGACAGGCAGAATCTAAAATAGATATAGACCTGCCTTCCAGCCGAAAGACTGATGGAGGTTTTCGAGATTTTAATAGAATTTCCACTTACCCATGCACCTATGCTTTTATCCGTTAGATATATTTCGGCTTGAATTTGTATTCCCATGGTTCAACGAATAAATAAAAGAAGACATGAGTGGCAAAAAGGATATGAATTTACAAGTTTTCCTTTCCTATTTGACCTCTATCTTTTTTAAACCTAATCTTGCCACGCTGCCCTGCATATTCATATTTGAATATATTAATATTTGCGTTGCTATGGTGTGTTAGAGATCAAAATCAAATTGACCAGATTCTCGACTTAACCACGTATGTCGCAATGATGATAGACAATTTATGACCTGGGTAGTCATTCGTTTACAGTAAGCCACCCGATTTTCTCGCAATGTCATTCATTTTAACTAAAAATAGCTTTGCACTTGTAATTTGTGCATGAAATCTCATATTTTGATAAATCATCTCATCGGATCGTGTGTTCGTGCGTATCGTGAATATTTATGACTCACGCATGACGTATGGTTCATATCGAGCCAATAAAGTGCAGCGATAGAATGGTAAGGTAAGGGTTTTTTTTTTTTTTTTTTTTAAAGACGCTTACGGGACACCAGGAGCTTTACAAAAAAACATCAACTAAATTACTATTTTTGAATGTAGACTGTGCATTATGTCAAGACTGAATAAGGTTTGGTTTAATGACAAGACTTTTTTTTCCATGGTTAAGATAGGACTACGAATGTAAGATTTTTTTAATTTTTCAATTTTTTCAATTTTTTCATTTTTTTTTTTTGGGGGGGGGGTGGTGGTTAAAGGAAGAGGCCTTTTTTTAATTTATCATATTACATCCAGCATATTTAAATGAGTAAATAGCATATTCGCCAAAATCATGATAGTACAATTGACTTGCTCGCTCGCTCGCAAGATGTAGAAAATAGAAAACTGAGATTCTTGGAAGAGACATGAGAGACATCATATCCAACAACCCAGATCCCCAAATTGACACATCCACCCCGTCCCTGGACCCAGCTTGCCTTACGACATTAATACCAATGCCACTGGATACTTTTCTCAATTTAACCATGCATGGTCTCTCTTCATTTCAAAATTTTAAACTGTAAAAATGTAGATCTAACATCATGTGTTTTAAACTCAGGGAAACCTTTTTGGCATCAATGATGTTCCTCGTAAGATCCCTGTTATTCCTATTACCCTAGCAATTACAAGATACCTATTTACACGTGGGTGAAGGGTGGCAACTTTGGATTTATGTCTCTACCCAAAAGACTTAAATCCTGGGATGGGATTACCCTCAACTTTTGGATACCTAGTCAAGTGAACAAAGCAAGACGTTGTATAAGAAAAATTGAAGACCTTTGCGGATAACATGTAAATCATCGCCTCTTTAATCCATAATGATTCTGTGTAATCTTTTTGTACTCAATTTTATTGCGGAAAGGGAGCTCGAAATATCCAAGGAAATGTGGCTGTCAGACATGTGCGATTCATCTTGCAAATGAGTCCCTCGCGGTAAGCCAAATATAAATGATTTCTAGTTTCTTGACCCCTCCGTCTTTCCTTTCAGGCTATCCTTATTTGATTAATTTTTCCATTAGGAACTAAAATCGTTAATTAATTAATTGCAGTTTCAGCTTGTTTGACGCTTCTGTAATGCATGAACGCTACATGTACAAACGAAATTTGATTTCTATATACAACAATATTGAATATCAATTAGCATTTAACCCCTTACTCTCTATTTTCGGAAAATCCGGACGAGAAACTATGAACCGATTTTACTTGGCCTTATGTATTAATATCGGAAATAAGGATGAAAAGTCCATCGTAGTCGGTATCAATACCGATCTGCCCTTCACGCTTCTCCGAATGTGCTCCACTTAGAGATTAGATCACCGACACTATTCATTTCACCAATGATGCAAGTCAGTGAGGAAGCACTTACGGGGAGCATGTGAACGCCCCCTCCCCCCTTCCGAATGGTAAAAGATGTAAACGAAAAAGAAAAAAAAAAGCAAGAAAGTAGAGAAAAGGGAAAACAAAAGAGTGAGAGACCTAAACTAGAAGACGCTTGGAATATTTCTCGCATCTTTTCCCTGGCCTTGTGAATCTGCATTCATTTTACCCCACCCCCTCACATTCGTTCTAAACGTACCATTAACAAATAGACTCACTGTACTCCACTGTTCAGAGTTCTCCAGATATTAAAAGGCCGTCCAGATTTGACCATGTCGTCAGTGATTACTGAAATTGTTTACGTATTTTTGTTACTTTTATAATCTCGGCCTTTGTCTGGTTATATTGACGAAGTAAATGAAGTCAGTATCAAGACTGATCTGCCCTTCGCACTACGTCGAATGTGCTCCAGTTAGAGACTAGATCACAACATTCAATTCACATATGTTACGAGTCAGTGGCGGAGTTACNCCCCCCCCCCCCCCCCCGATTACGTAAATTGCTTATTGCGATGAGTTGTGAAACCATTGTAAAAAGAGAAATTACAATTTGATCTTTATTAAAAAACCTCTTTCAATAAAATAAATTCTTAATATCTTAGCGCTCTTTTCTGTCGAGTTTGGAGGAATGAAATACAAACACGTCCATCTACACATGTACCAATCTACAAGATTCAAATAAGAATCATCTTCCTTTTTAAAAAAAAAGTTATCCATTTTGTCAACGGAAGGCATAATTTCACTATCATAGACTTAGGATAAATCTGCTTAAGGATAACTTCAGTGGCCTATTATAGTGCATCATTTTCGAATGACGTAAGATGTAGTTGTCATAACATGCTGTACAGGGATGATAAATCTGACACATTTTCGTCTAATGATTTTCGATATTTTGGTTTGATATGAATATATCTGAATACTTACTTCAATTGAACTTTTTCAAAATGGTTTAAAGTGATCTGTCATGACCTTCCTTTACAGCTTGTTTTTTTAAAGGGACTTGGAAACATTGTTCAGATGAGAGTTAGTGGTGCAAAGGTATTGTCTTCAATGCTATTTGTACAATTAAAGGTTATCTGAGAATTTGGTACAAATTGGGAAAAACTGATATGATTGATTCCTTAATTCTCCCAACTATATTTTTACAATTCAATTACATATGGAAATCTCACAAAGAAATAAAATGGTTCTACATTCCATTCCAGACATAAAGTGTTGAAAGATTTTTTATAGCCTGTTTATGTCTTTTGTCATGGAAAAAAGGTTGGGAAAATCAAAAAAAAAAAAAATGATCAGGAGAATTTACTGTTCATCACTGTTAGAGGGTGTCGTACATCGACGCCTTCAAAGAAAACCGTATTTATCCTCGTGGTTTGTGAATATCTTCAGGATTTTTTGCATGTCAGAGGGTTTACAGTAGAAGGAATACATTCAACAGTAACAGTAACAGTTTATACATAAATCAGGCAATCTTTTCCATCAACCTTCAACAATGTTACTAAGTCATTTTGAGTTTTGTCACAATTCAAACAATAAATTACGGCGCTGTCGATGTACTTGAAAACATGCTATATAACTATAACATTTATTCTACATTTCTTTTAACCGGGCAGAGAAACGAAATGAGAGAATTCGTCTAAAAGGCTAAACGTGAGGGCAATGTCGTAAGCATGGTTCACGGCTGTATTCATGAAAGCCAGGGAGCATTATTTCTACTTCGTTTACGTTTCCGTTCTATACAAAAAGAATCGATAACAATGTTGTTAAAGCATGAATGAAATACATCTGCAAACCTGAGGAGCGACAGGTGTTTCGGTTTCATGCGTCAACTACATCAGCAATTTTGGAGAGCATCGCACCAATCACAAAATAACGACAACGAGATCTTTGTGATGTTTATCGCAAATTTCTCATCGACGCCGCTTAATGCACGTTTTGTTTGTGGCGAAGAATCATAATGGGTGTTACATATCATGGCAAGAGACATTAGCTGGCGCGGGTCGCCATGGTGACGCGAAATGGCGGAAAAATTGACGGAAGTTAGTCTGGCACGCATGCAGCAACATCGACTTTTGAGGGACACGTTTTAGCGTGAGAAGGGAGCGTGTTTCAGGCGGTAGAACAGAGTCAAAGAGTGTGTAATGTGCCGAAAAATCAATCGGGCGTCTGTGTTTATTTTTGTCTTTGACGCCTTTTCTCCTACTTTTGTTCGAGGTCTGAATTCTCTTCTGATAGTAGGAATGCAGTGTGCTTAACTGCTTCATAGTCGATTTCTTAATCTTGACTGAACAATCGTAGAAAGAAATTGTGAGCTTCCCTGTGATATAGGGCATGTTTTCTCGAGCACAGACTATACATGTATATCATGTGTATATAACGTATTTAGCCAGAAGTAGAAAAAGCATGGTATTTCAAATATATCAAAATATTAGCATAGATCATAATCCACAAAGAAGTTAAAAGATACGCCATAGTAAATTCGTCCCTTAAAAGAGTTTTCAGAGGCATGGCGCAAAGGCTGTTATAGATATTTTCTTTACCTTTTCGAAAATCAATAGATCATGCTATATAGAAATAACTGCTCGTGGCTTTAATGACAACCTCAGCAAGCTTAAGGGAGGGCCAGCTGAAAAACAGTCAAACGAATGAACGCCCTGTGAATGTTTGTAACCATTCCCTGAGGTTACATGAGAACGCGTAAGAAATTAAAAAGGAGCGCTCACAGGCGGCAGCAGGTGGACGAACATGAATCATTCAAAGCTAAGAAATTGGCTACGTTCACACGCTAGTGCTTAACCTTTCAGCTTTCGCTTTTAGTTTTAATATTTGAGTTTATCCCTCAGCTATTGATCATGCGATCAACTCGCTCGGCTCATGTGGAAGCCCGTCGTCTCCAAAGTGTTAAGGTTATCGCAAAATTACGAGGTGCGGAGAATCCTCACGCCCGTTTTAATTGTCGCGCGGACGCCAATAGCTTTGAGGTTACACCAGCGTGAAGTTACAACGACTGTTCAACCAGCCCGCAGTTTAAAACGTTGGGCAGTCGTTCTTTCGGTACCTTGTTTCGTTGATAGAGGGTCAATATTCAACACTTTTTTTAAATCCATGAGAGTGCCGTGTAAACCTCGCTTTACGTCTTAATTTTGTCTTCGATGCAGCTTGTCAGAGACAGCTTCAGTTGCAACCCCTATTGCTTCTAGGTGTTTCGCTTGGAGAGACAGCGGTTTGCAAAGCAGACCAAATTTACTGAGTCGTTGTTAATGTCTTACTATGAATGCTTTCTCACTGAGCGGCGAATTCTTGCGAACCTAGTATATTTGGGTTTCGACAGGGTTCGTAAAGGTTGCAAAAATAAAAGGTTCGTAAAAGTGTGCAAGAAAGTTTCCAAACAGTTTTCAATGTTGCAAACAGTTTTTCTTGTCGCAGATTTATTTTCCACAAACAGTTGCAGGCGTTGCAAGACAGTCGTTAAGCTTTGCAAAACAGTCGTAAGCCTTTGCAAATGATTGTAAGACAGTGTCATAGTTCTTTTCGATTCGCCAATGCTGGCGACCACGGTACCATTATGGTTCCTATATAAAATCGACCAATTGAGTACCGGGAGTTTTCAAAAAGGTCCAAAATATTCACAAATAGTCACAAAGGATTGACAGGTAATTGCTAATCTTGGCAAAAACTGTCGTTAACAGTTAATTACAGTTGCTAACAGCCGTCAACTGCCTTTTGCAAACGCTTTTGCAAACCTTGCCCAAATGTTGCTAATTGTCGCTAAACATCACTAAGTCGCTAAATCGCCAACATCTAGATGCTACTCAGAAAGGTTCAACTATCTAGATGCTACTCAGAAAGGTCACACTAGTTTAACAATGATAAGTATTCTGAATTATATTTATTGATTCGTCGTTTGATTTATATAAACCGCCTTGCTCTGTCATTAATGAGTCTTTTTTTCCCTATGCTGTGCAATGGAATCGTTACAAATAAAGAGAAATAGATAAAGTACAACCACCTGAATTATAGTTTTAAAAGTCGTCTAATTACATAATATGAAATAAGCGTGGTGGAGATGGATAAGCAGACATTATTTACATTTCTATTTCTATTTCTTATATGGCGCTTTTCAGGTGGACCCTATCAAAGCGCTTTACAGATATATATATATATATATTATTACCCCGGTCATCGGATTCAGGCTTACCCGCACACAATGTATGCACATTCTCCACTCCCTGGGGAGCATTCCAGCCAGGCGTCATTTTTACAAGCGCACACTTGCTAATCTAAGCACATTAGCTTTCGCATCCTACCGGGTACCCATTTAACACCTGGGTGGAGAGTGGCAAATGTAGATCAATGTCTTGCCAAAGGACATTAGTGCCGCGGTGGGCCTTGAACCGCGGACCTTGTGATCCACAGTCCGGTGACATATCCACTCGTCCACGACACCTCTACTATTGAAGAATAAACCTCTAGTTTGTTTTAAAAATCGGATTGAATTTTCAAAGGTGATTTGAAAAAATATGAAGATTTACACTGTGCAGGTACATGAAACATGAAGAAAAACCTATGAGCTAAAGCCTCGGTCACAAATGCCATTACGAACTGCTACGAACGCCGTACGAACGATTTTCAGACGATGGAAAAACAAAGAGATTCGTGCGAAATAATCGTTCGTACGTACTTGTGTGACCGTAGCTTAACATACTTGCCAGTTCTCTTCCGTTTATGTAAATGAAGGTGTTTTCCTTTGCATTAGTTCCTTTTTTATTTTCAGAATTTGTTTTCTCAAATCGTATTAAGTGGCGCAGTAGGTTTCAGAAATATATTTTGTGTCGATGTTTTAAGCTCCCCCTTTCTGGTCCATTAGTAGAGCATAAAATGAGCTTTAATGAAAGTATATTATACTCATCAGCAAATTTCTGACTTTCACCCCGCTCTTTATTCTTTGAAGTAAAGTTAGTGTGTCCCATACGGGTATTTCAAATAGGAAGAAGACTGGTGTCAACCGCACTTATCATAAAGGTGAAATTACTCGATTAATAATGCAAAAATGAGGTTGTCCGTCTCATGAATAACAAATTTAGGAGCACAACCGGTCCATGCCTCCTTTAAACCCGCTGTGACATACCTTAAATTCGTTCACACAATAATCATTTTTAAGATCCGCGAAGATGTTTGTACGAACGCCATGGGCTAACAGATTTCAGAACAAATGGGCACCTATAGGCAACATAAAATGCTACAACTTTATCTCTTGTTTGCCAGGATTTTTTTCCTGGAAAAGCCCCCCTCCCCCCTCCCCCTCCCACTTGCATAAACTTCGATTCACCCCTGAGAGCTTTATGACGGAAAGGCAACTCGTCAAAGGAAGAGACCAGTCTGCTATGATCGATGGCGGGAAGAGGTAAAAGCAATAGCTAATTCTCTGTAACGAGGGTAGATAATGATGGGCATCGACGCTCGCAGGATGCTGTGAAATTGACGGAAGATGGGATGTCTTCGGCTTCAAAGGAAATTCCCACTCTACATTGATGGAAAGTTGTTGACTCGACGCATTATGCTGGAGTGGAAACATTCGATTTTATTTGAAAGTCGCTAAATGAAAGAAAAGTCGATCCCCACTTTTTTCTGAGTGTAGAGGTACGAAAGGTTTTATGAACCGCACGCAGAATCTGCACGCTTTGGGTTAGGTTCTAACAAAGCGAATTTGGATATAGCTACAAAAGTATTGAAAGGTTTGTCGGATTTGTATTGATAATATTTCGTTCTTATACGTCTCTATGCCATTCAAAAGGACTTGGGATATTATCTTTTGTCATGGCTTCTGCTTCCGAACAGCAGAGCCCAGTGCATTCAAGGCATAATTCCTGCCCTGTAGCGTTGACTGTAGATCGAGTGTGTCATATATAGACACATACCAAATTACAACTCCTATAACGTCATAATTAATAATCATGCAAACGAACTCACAAAGCAAAACAAAGTAACATGAAACAAAACAAAACCCGAAATTTATTTACCCTTCAGAGCAATCATCAATGTTAAGGTTGCAATATTTTACACTTTTAATTGTAGCTCGTCATTACAATTTTGTAATTATTTCTTACTTTTCAGCTGAACATTTGTTTTTTTATAGATTTGTTTCATTATATCCTTCGTTTTTTCATTCATATTTTCCCAATGTGCCCGTAGATACAGGGCTCATTGGTGAAACAGTCCTGTAAAATCTGCTGACATTAACAAAATTGATTCCTTTCCTGGAGCACACGCATCGTCATACATGTAGGTTCAGATACAGTTACCCTATCCCCAAGCAAAGACCTAAACAAGCAAATCCATCATTAAAGTAAAGACTCATTTGGGAGAAGAAAAAGAGTTACACTCGACCATTTCGTTACATTTGAAAACTGTGCCCGCCACGAAAGCCATACATTTCTCCTCAAAGCTGCAATGAGATCACCGAGTTACCTTCGCAGCAGGGCTGACCTAAATCCCATTTCAACTTGCAATATCGACAAGAGACCGAGGCAAACAGACCCCTCGTTCAGACGAAAACAAAAAGCATCGTATGGCCAACGAAACACGTACACCTATATGCCAAACATATTTCTAGTCTGAACATCGATATTAAGGAAACGTCGCTTAATATAGAGAAACTAATGTTAGAGCATCGTTTAGAACGAATGCTCGATAGGCAGAGAATCAAGATCTAGTGTGAACGTCGTATAGTACGAAATCCGTAGAAATGGGCGGGGTTTGTCGTGAACGCGCACTAATTATTGGTTTGCTTGCGTGTCCACTGACGTCTTCAAACCTAGTTCATCCAAGATCCAGTGTGTACGCCCTCTTTCGCTTTTCGATGATCCTCTACACGACGTTTATTTATTTTTTTATACGGGTTTCGTGTTTCTTTTCGTCTAGTATGAACAGGCTCACCAAAGGAACGACTGGGATACAAAGGTGAAAGTAAATTCACGAACCAAGGAAGTCCGAATCAATACTCCCGTCGCTTCGGTCTCGGGTGAACTGACACACATTACTTTTTTCTCATAAGTGACACATCACATGTCAATTGCCTGCAGAAGTGGTTCAAAAGCACACCCAAAATAATGAAAGGCAACAACGCTATCGTCTTTGATATTTAAAGAAAACTTTCATGATTCGGGCTAGCCCAACCATGCGATACGACGACAAGAATTTTCATTAAATACATTTATCGAAGTATTTTTAACCAGTAAACTTTTATTCTGAACAACTGATAATATTTGGATAATATTTGGGTGTTTTGAAGGTCAAATTTGTCCCAGTTGAAGTGATTTTTTTAATTTGCACTCTCATTTTTTAATTTGACTTGTGATCCATCTTGCTATTCCAGTAGTGCAAAAACTTAACAAAAGTTTTATTTCTCATTCATGTAGGAAGCTTTGTTTGCCTACTCAGAATGTCTATGGCTGGGAATGTATTTGATTGAAAAGCTCAAGTATATATGATGGTACTTAAGCCACATTGTGAGAACTTAATTACACATTTCTTTTTCCGTTTCTCTTTACGTGAAGTTGGAAGTTTGGTGCGTGTAATACAGTTCTGAAATATAGCTAGAGCACAAGACTGTTTCGACAAAGCTTTTAGAATTGTCTTAACATGTTCTGGTTTGAAAAGGAGCAAAGAATCCATGTTATCTACAATGTAGCATGATTAAATTATGACTTACCGACCAGTGTTTCTTTCGGAGAAAAGAGGACAACAGGTGTGCAATTCTCGAGACACTTATATCAAGATTATAAAATAATTTCACATACTCCATAAAAGTATGACCTCAATGATTTTTACTATCTCTCTCCATCTCAGTCTCTCTCCAACTTCTATCTGAAGCGCGTTATGTACAACTACAAAGGGTCGTCGGTAATATTTTAATAGGAAAATAATTAAACTTCATGGCGGTTAAGTTCAGTCAGTGTGAAAATTTTAACCTGTACTTTGAAGGCAGTGGGTGGCCGTCTGACTCGAATATTCGAAAACAAAGTGCTAGAAAACGTATTTTGATAGTTTCTAAGCCATCGATATTGTGGTTTCTGAGAAATGGAAGTATCTGCCTCTTGATAAGCAACCGCCAAACCAAAAGAAACACGTCAGTAATTCCCTTAAAGATAAGTTGAGTTCTGGTCATGCGATTGCATTTAATATGAAAGAAACGTTGTGGAATCGATCAGAAAAGGTTGATCATCTAACATATAAGTATTGGTGTGTACTCAAGGTTCTGGAATCATAAAAATGATAAGAAATTGGCCCAGTTACAAGCACTGTACACAGAAAGATGTATATGGGACTACACGAACATGTGGCATAAAAACCCGTCCCGATTTTTATGATGTTACATGCCATATTTGGAATACTAAGGCAATAGCCATGCTTTTCGGGGAAATTTTTTATCTGATGTTTTTCCACACTTGCACTTGTTATTTTTCATCTCTTCTCAACCTTCTCTTTAGATCCATGTACAATGCATGGCCAACTAGGTCAAATTAAGATAATATTCATGTCAGCCAGCCACAAAATAAATCACAGCGCTGCGCTCAGCGGCTGTCAATAAATCCGTAATAGATGCTTATTGCTTAATATGATTTATCACATTTTCAACATGGTTATTTTCCTCTTTATCCTCTCTTCTGCTCATGAAATCGAGATATAATTGAACTTGGGATATTTTTGTCCTGCGGCGACGTTGGAATTTGGTTCACTGTCGGTCAGGTTTCACCTTCCTTGCTCAGAAAAAAAGCAGATCAGGCTAGCTTTGCTTTTTACACCATGATGCCAATGACCCTGGCCCTGCGGGTTGAAATATATGATACATGGGCGGACTGTCGACGAGAATATCCGCACCGCCCCACCGACATGGTTACATTGTAGCCGAATCTCCTTGCAATAATCAAATTAAGAAGAGAACATATTCGCTGCTTCTTCTCCAGTTGGTTATTTGATTTCGATGCGTTCCCAAGTGATTTTTTAATTGGACCCACCCATCTAGATGAAGCAGCGAACGGGGACAAGCGTGTTTCCTACTTTGTAATTTTGTCTAGCCTCTAGAAACCGATTTCGTTCCATACTCCTCAGGGAAGAAAGAAAATTTCAAAAGTTAAGAAGAGAGTGAGAGGGGGAGTAGGAAATGTAATCATTCGTAGCCCCTGTCTCACTTCTCGGCATTGCTGGGGGATTCAATTCCTTCAGAACCCCTTTTCCTAGACTTTAATATCTCTTTTGCAATATCTTTAATATCTTTCCTCCCCTGTTCCTTCTGCTCTTCCTTTTCTCTTGTTCTCCTGTCCTCCCAGAGACCTGATTATATTGCCAGAGTGTTTTCTCGCGGGCAGGTACCGAAATGTAATTACTTCTGTATTTGTTCCCATGTGCGATACTTACACCTACACATTTTATCTCCCAGTGCAGAAGTTACAAAAAAGTATAACTCGCTTTGTTTGCTATTCGTCGGGCGTACCCTAATTTCGGTCGGATACCGGACATCGAAACCAATCAAAACATATTTCTATACTAGTTGTCCTTATCTGATTTGGCCAATTTCAAGTATAAGTTTCATTTTCTTATCATTTTATTTAAAAAACTTTATTGGCGACGTAAGCCGCAGGTGGTATAGAATTTTTTTTAGGCTAAGTAAATTAAAATGCCTTTGGCATACTTTTGTGTAGAAATCAGGAATATGATTGTAAGTCAATTTGTTCATATCAAATGTCGCAATATGGATTACAATTGGCCCGTTCTCACATAACAACAATATAGTGCGATTTGGATTGATTTGTTTGGGCTACCATTCACACACAGGGAGAATTCTCGCTAGACGGTAATAACGTCCGAACTGTGCATGCGTAAATCTCGATGGTGTATGTCCGCTTGGAATCCTTGGATTAAACAAATCGACTTTTTAAATTCTAAATACTATTCACACACAGCGCCCGGCAAATTATCGCGATTATTCTGAAAAATCGCAAGACTTAGTGCGAATTGTATCACGATGCGAATCGCGATGATTTATAGTGAAATTATTCTCTCTACACACGCAAAAGAAAAACCAATATTTAGATCGCGATAAATAAATCGATTTTTTAGATATCACTTTTTTTTTCTGTAGGTGTGAATGGCCCCTATATAGTTATAGTCGTGATTTTTCTTTCTCCTCTAATATCTCTCCATCTTTTGTTTGCTGTATTTAAATAATTTCGCATTACAAGACTTAAAAAAAAAAAATCAAACATAGTTTCATACTCATTTTTTTGTTATATCATAAC
>BEXV01000151.1:190145-211779 GCA_003118195.1 Hemicentrotus pulcherrimus | reverse complement strand
GGGATTATCGGGGTCGGAATCGAAATCTGGATTATATTTGAATTAAATAATTGTTGATTAGTAATCAGACCCGACGAAGCGTTCAGTGTTTTAACAATGCATATGGCCTCCAACTAATGTTGTTCACTGAAGCTGGATATTGTAATTATACTCTTCGTATTTGATTAGATGGCAACAAATTTAACTGCAAGAAGCAACATGTTGATTTTCTAGTTGGTAAAATAAAAAATGCAATATGTCCTTTAAAGTCACGCAGAATCTAAGCTTCTTCGGAATGATATGAGTTAAGCTGCACAGAACAGAAAGTACAGAAATAAGACTGCAGCTGTGTAGAACTGAGTAAAACTTGTGTTTTTCCCTTCTTCGTATACGCAGGGCCTTATATTATTACGTATTACAAAACATATTCAAAAAGATTTAGATAAAATACCTAAATCCATTTTGTTTGTCACTGTAGTCATCGTTTGTTTATACTGATTTGAAAGTCTTATGATCGAAAGAATGGTCATTTCTTTATGATCCCATACAAAGTTTCCGAAGAATTTGACATAAATTACAAAGCTATGTACCATGTTTACTTTGAGACATACACGTATACAATAGGCCATTTTCGTAGAGTAATCATTTTGAATGCATAATTCTTTGTGAATTGCCTCAATACAAATCATTTCATTTACCTGATGAGAATAATAATATTTCAATATTCAGAATGCAAACTGCATATATTAAGTGTTGCTAGGTAGGTCAAGCCATAATATTTTTCCTGCTTGGCAAGAATTAATGTATGCAGTTCGGATTCTGCCTATTGAAGTACTATTATTCTTATCAGGTGAATGAAATATTTTGTTTTGAGGCACTTTACAAAGACGTATGCATTCAATTGGTTACATTACGATGATGGCCTATTGTAGCGAGGTGACTGTTATATTTTTTCTTTATATTTTGAAGGTTTTCCAAGCTAATTTACATTTACTTAATTACCGGCATTTACTTAATAAAGGAGGAAAATGTTTACTAGTAGAAAAGATATTACTAAGCCCTGCCACACAGAAGGTGAAGTAAGTGAAAAACAAATTTGAAACCCTTGTCATGGATAGTCCAGAGGTCCGAGAATCTAAAGACTACGGTTTGTCTATACCCGACGGCGTGAAATCCATATTCATATCAGAGTGTCTATGGATACAGTCACATGAATATTGAGATACAACAGTGAAATGATATTTCTAAAAAGAAGGACGAGCTGAGTAAGGTTATAAAGACAAGTGATGAAAAATAATGATCCCTGGCTGCAAGATAGCTGGAAGGTTTTTACAAACATCGATAGTGATGCGTGTACCTCGCCGGTAAGGGTGGCCTTTGCATCAAGGCACCAGAGCCATCTGTACACAAAGTTTGGCCAACTTGGTTTACTGGGTCACAACATGGCGTATATTCTTTTGTTTTGTGCTTTTCCAACAATGCAGTAGTCGCCTATATATAGATGGCTCTGCCCGGCACTAGAGATTAGGTTAGGGGAGGTCATTCGATTTCTTTTAAAATTTCTCACTCGTAGTTTATATACAAAATTAGAACTTTTAATTGTTCTAAACCTTGTCCCGTATTTAGAACACAAAGCGGGCTCTCAGGTGAATCTTTTGCAATTATATGGTTTTTCACTAGGCGTTTTCAGATAGAGCCAATTATCTAGGTAACTTTGATCTAGATAATTCAACTTGGATCGGGAAAATTGTGCCTGACATCGCCTACTAGAGTTATCAGTCGAGAATGTATAAAATCATACTCCCCATTAGTCTGACTAACGAAATGGCTAAGGGAATAGACCGACAAATGATGGAAAATAATGATCCCATCGAGAGGATGTCTTCAATAGATCTGGAAGGCATTTTGTTAATCCGGGGGAGTATCCCTGGTATACCCGTGGGCCTAGCGTGGATCTAGTCGGTGAGGGAGGCCTCGGTATCATAGGAAGAGGGACAGATAAAAGGGGGTTCATATGAGGTGAATAAAATGTGAATGAAAGATAATCTTGACTCTGGTAAAGATAAAAATGTCCATTAGTTGTATATTAGTTTAATAGCAGGAATATCATTTAACATGACAAAAGATGGAATCAAATTGTTAGCTTTTTTTTTTTAATCGAATAGAAGAATAATCATGGCAAAGGAAAGAAATGTCTCCTGAAGGCTCTCACATTTACAATACGTTTTGTAGCACTTATAATGGATGAAAATACATGTGAAATTAAGCATGACTGAACGAATTTCCTTATGTTTTGATCATTCCAACACACCATAATATACATCAGTCATGTCAGGCTTTATTAGCCTCAAACTCAGCCGTTGCTTCCTGATTATTTTACAATGATGATTGTACTTGCAAGTTCATCTTCAACAAGGACATACGTGTAGATGAGGAGAAAGGTGCCGGAGGGAAAGTGGTTTCATTTATTCTCACCTTCCTTTTCTCTCTTCCCCTTTCATCCTCCCTATCATCTATCTCTTTCCTTTTATTGACAATTTTCGTCATTCGCTTGTATTTTTTGCAAGTTGGTTGTATGTTTATTCTGTTGTTTTTTTTCTCGTTTGTTTTGTTTCGTTCTATTTTATCGTATCCGGTTTAAGCGAGTCATGTTCGATCAGGACGTTAATGTAGCTTTTTATGATCAACTTTCGTAAACTGCTTCTGTTCAAAAGGAAATGAAGGATTTAGTGGAGGTTTTGATTACTTTTCTACAGGAATCAACAGGAAATCCAGTCGGAAAACCTTGACATGAGTAAGTTACCGGGGTATTCCCTAATTTAAGAGTATAGTTTCACTCCCCACCCCAGATCGTGTACAGCAAAAACCTAAGAATTACCTCTGAAAATAGCACAGACTCCTGCAGCCATGGCAGAATTGCTGTAAACACTAAGTTTATAGGAAATTGAAGTGGGTGTACTTAGGAAGAGATATATTTCAGTAATTTCTTTTCTGTTATTTGTTAAGTTAAAGAGAATGAATGCAGAAGACCACAAGGGTATTTCCCTCCTTCAATAAAAGACAGGATGGGAGTTGCCTCATGCCCACACAATGCCGGGAAAACAGCTCAGCTGCTGCTTTTCAAAAAAATTCTTTCAGAACCAAACCCTCGTTCCTCCTTTGGGCCTGTTTAAAAGAATAGCCACCCAATTAA
Source organism: Hemicentrotus pulcherrimus (assembly GCA_003118195.1). NCBI lineage: Eukaryota > Metazoa > Echinodermata > Echinoidea > Camarodonta > Strongylocentrotidae > Hemicentrotus > Hemicentrotus pulcherrimus. Next base: position 208,607 of record BEXV01000151.1, on the reverse strand, counting down.
GTCGATCCATCAACACAGTCCTATTGGACCAATAACATCTGGTTCTCAACTGAAAAAGAGAAAACATCAATCACCGACAATGCATTATTCCTCTGACAAACAAAATGGGAAAGTCCCCGAGATTTTCCCTTCGCACAATAAAGATTCATTCTTTTGAACTTGCGATGTTTTTACAAAACTGTATTTACCGTGGGTCCGCGATATCTTGATCAAAACAAGAGATGGATATTGTTTGGGGCTATTTGTGAAGAAAACGTTTAAGTCTGGGATTTTTGAAAAACAACGTGTGACTTCTGTTCTTGTTGTTAGTATGGAATAAAATCATTGAAATAATGACACCTCATATATAATTATGACAAAAATAGCTAGAGTGTGTAAACCAAACATTCATGCCAAACGTTTGGCTAGTCCCATATACTCATTTTTGTTTACACTACATGCAAATTTGAGGAAAATAAATATCTTATCGTTTTGATGGTTCCAAAACCTCCCAGGAGATTACAATACTTATATTCTATACAATCAACACTTTTTTAATTGATTCCAGATGGTTTCTTTCAAAGGAAAATTGCATGACCATAACGCATATATTTATTTATATCCTGCATACTAAGAATTTTGCAATCTGATTGGTCTAAACGAGGTCACATGATTAATGACAGATAAGTATATCTCCCTGCGATAGGACTTTTGTACAGTAATTTTTTTGCTGCTGCCCCACTTGCCCACTGAATAAGCATAGCAAAGTAAGTTACGCGAAATGTCAATGTCAATGTCACATGAGCGCGCATCGACTGTATTACATGTATCCATGTTGTGCTTTGTAAAATCTAGCTAAACAGTCTGCAAAATCAGTTCTTTTAATTATGTAAAATTCACTTTAAATAAACCTGATTGCCGATGTGGATATCAAACATATTTTAACCTCGTAGTCGATTAATATTTGCTTACTATCTATTTGTGTATCATGGTATCTTCTCCCAGCGCGGACGTTCTCTGTCATTCCAATGAAGTGCAGCTCTTAATGTGCTCCTCCAACTTAGGCCTTGGCTTTCCGTTTGGTCTAGTACCCTTTTCCATCTCCTTCCAACAACTATTTCAAGAGACTCTCTTGCAAGAATCTTTGGAATGAATTCTTGTTTGGCCTTTCTTTTTTTTTAACTAGTGCCATCGGGCTAAGCTGTTTGGGCCCTGCAACATGCAACATTTCTCTGTACATGTGAGTATTTAGAAGTATCATTCCATAAAGATATGTATGAATATTCTCCTTTTTCTTCTTTTCTTCTTTTTGTATAACCCCCTGACGAACGAGTTGTGTTTTGAAAATCGGCATTTAATCGGCAGAAATTGTATTAATCGACAATAAATCATTATACAATCATCTTTCGTGATATATTTCCAGTCTTGATCTTCTCATTATTCTCTTATATTTCCCGATTTTAAATGAATGCTGTGATTTACTTGTCGACAGTCCTGGCCAATGTTCCATACAAAGAACAAACCATACAGGAGCCTAAATCTGTCTCTCAAGGAGACCAAGCTCCCCTGAATGAGACGAGACATCTAAGAGATTAGGGATTAAAGAGCGTAAATTAAAGAGCATAAAATCACAGTGTACTACGTTGGACTTTTTTTTCAAATGTATTCCATCAACATTAAACTCATTAACTATGGGCTAGAAATAATGTATATTAATATGAGATTAGTTTTTAAAGTTTATGAGAGATTTCGGTACTCACCTGTTATCTACGAAAGATGTGAACACACTTTCCTGGTGACAACGTGGTTTTCAAAGTTTATCGTTGCTGTATCGTCGAAAAATACATTTGTCTTGTGTTTATAATTAAGTGGTTAAACAAGGGTTTCGTTGCATAAAACTTACCATTCATAGTAACTTTCATCGAAACCTTAATCGGATTGATTGTTAAGGTGATGTTGCCACGGCAGTTAACATTGGTGGCAAAGTTACCATCAGTAATAAGTTTAATGGAACGGGGCATGGTATAATTGCATAATTCTAAACAATAGACAACCTTTTTTCCCCGAAAATTTAGCGACGATCAACTTTGAAGACCACGTTCTCACCATGCAAGTGTGTTCACATCTTCCTCAGATATCGGTGTGTACCGAAATTATTATTATGTGAAAGATATAAACTTTAGAAACTGATACCATATATATATATATATATACACATCATTTCTAGCCCATAGTAAATGAATGTTGATAGAATACATCTGAAAAAAGCTCCAACGTAGTATACTGAACTTTGATTTATTTTTGTTGTTGATTTTGTTGATTTCGTTGATATATTTTTTTTTTTTGGTTGATTTTTTTTGATTAACCGAAGCAAGCGCCATCCATACGAGAGGCCGAAAAAAGGGTTGCGGATACTACTCAAGAAGAAACTGCCCTTACGTCATAGACCTTACCACCATCCCTATCATCATCGGCGTCATTAGAATCATCATCACCATCATCATCATCACGAACAGGAACATCATCATCATCTCCATCATCATCATCATCAAAATCTACATTACCATTATTATCATCATCACCATCATCATCATCACCATCATCATTATCTTCATTACCAATATTATCATCATCACCTTCATCATCATCATATTCATCATCATCGTCATCATCGTCACCTTTTTCATCCTCATCATCATCACCGCCACCACCATCGCCATCACCACCACATATCTAAGTTCTAAATTGCGAAATCTTTTCGATCACGGGAAATTACGTGGTTGATAAAAGAAACCGCCCTTCAAAACAGACAGATTAAGGGAGACAAACACATTTCGTATCATATTTCAATAAATATAAGAAAATACTCGTTAAGACGGATGATCTCCTAATGCGGGAGGAATTTTTGAGGATGTTATCTGAGATTAAGAAGAGGATGCTCAACACGATTCGTGTGATCTCTCGCTATTCCATGCATGCAAGTCTTGTTGAAAGTAGAGGATTATGATATTTAATGTCTGCAGTGACTTTGATCGCCCATCGGTTTGGGCCCTTGTAAATGTAAAAGTTGGCGCTGTGCAAATCCTAAATATCAACTTTATTATCATTGCGTACTTCCTTGGTATGGGATGTCACTTGAATGCAAAGAATGAAAGAAAGGACATTCAAGGACGGGTAATATAACTGGCGCATCATTTTATACCACCTGGAACTCGAGGCGGGACTTAAGGCCGATACTTCCGGGAAGGTTCCGGGGGAAAAGGGGGAAACGACAAAGGACACAAATCTCACAGTTGTCGAGTCAAAGCAGCGGTTTATCCGAAGCAAATTATCATGTCCTCTTACATGAACAACATGAATTACATTACTCGAATCTATTCAATCGGATTCTTTGTAGGCAAATTGAGACAAAAATATGCGTCTTTATAATTCCGTAGACCACTAACCCCCCTCCCTATCTCCCTCTCTCCCCGACCCGCTCTCCCTAGCTATATATTTCTCTCTCTCTCCTTCTATCTTATACTTTAAGCATTCTTTTCTCATCCTGCCATGCCTATGGTCTAAATTCAGTATCAGGGTTGCATTACTGTCTCCGTCAAATACCACACTTCCGCCACATTCTCTTGATGCTGACACTCCCGATCGTTATTTTTCCGTCACTCATTTCATCCGTCGAATTACATTAAATCTTTCCTAGTTTTCGCTGACTTGTAAATGTTTGTCTGAAAGAACAACAACAACAATAGCAATTATTACTACTTTTACTTCAACTACTTTTACTTCCACTACTTTTACAACTGCCACTGCTACTACAAAACAGCAACCTCCCTACCACACGGTCGCAAATACTTCGAAAAATCAAAGAGCATGAATTTTATTACACTGTTTTGTTGTGTATCCTACACAAACATCTTCAGATTACGCCATACGACATTGCGATGTTTCCACATTTTATAACGGCCATCGAAAGTTTTGAGGATCGTCTTCTACAAAGATATACAACGGGCATTGGAATGAGAATAGAGAGAGTTTTTGGTTTGGGAGAGGAATAGATGTAGACACTGTACGGCCGATGTGGATTTAATCGTTAAACCGCATTTGAAACCACTCCTCCTATAATCATGTGGGAAGTACCGATGGACCCTGAAATTGACAGCGGTCAGCCACACAATTTTGGTCAAACCCCAGACATGCCAACGAGCTCTGGGGTAGGACATTCCGGACGAGAAACGTTACAGTTCAGCGTGAAAGGAAATCGTTCATATTATAATTTCCTATTGATTACGTTAATATTAAAGGTGATTTGATCGCAATGACTCTTTGAATAGGAGGGTTACTCAAATATAAAGGAGTTGTTAGAGCTAATGTGAAATTCTATAGAGGAAACGCTGAAGAGCAGAAATTCAAAACAATTTTGTCATGCTTATGCACACATGGAAGCACACGTTGTTTAATTGCCTGTTCCCATCTGAATAAAACTAAACAAAATGGGAAGTGGATTTAAGAATCTAGTTCAAATATACCATTCCTCATTTAGGTAAATGTACAGCACAATCNGTTTCCAATACTGGTCTTTTTACCTTTAAGATGAAATCATTATGTAATGTCGTTACATTTATTCTGCAAATTTAAATCATGATATTAATCTGAAAATGATGACATTGTGTTCACTGACATTTAACACAATACTTTTAGCTCTTGAACGCAATATTTGTGAAATCTTTTAGAGAAAATGTGAATTTTCCCATACGAAAATAACTTATTTAAATGTTATTGCAAATATGACTTCTTTTCAATATATAGTAGAAATCCCTACATGTTTAGTATATTTTGTAGAAGATAATTCCGTAGACCACTAACCCCCCTCCCTATCTCCCTCTCTCCCCGACCCGCTCTCCCTAGCTATATATCTCTCTCTCTCTCCTTCTCTCTCTCTCTTTCTTTATCTCTCTCTCTCTCTCTCTCTCTCTTTCTCTTTCACTTTGTCTCTGGATCAAATTTAACGTTCCTTACGTACCAAAACCAATATCTGAATGAAACATTTCTTCTTCTATTTCTTTCTCTCTATATTTACATTCATCTATCTATATATCTATCTTTTTCATTCGCTATTGAAGCAGAAAATTACGTCTAAACATTGGAGAAGGTGAGGACATTTTAAGAGATCACCAACGGAATGAAAGCTCCAGTTTCCTGCAAGCAGAACACCAACTTGTTGTGGCACTTTAGATTAAAGGACCCTACGGGGAAACCATTAGTTCAAAAGGACTCAAGAGCTCCGGGCCTATCCTGTCGCCCCCATCTGCAGCGCTTTCCCTCCCTTTAATGAGAACATCAATTAAGGGAGCTGGTCTTGGCTTGTATGGACCCATTATCTTAAATGCCCCATCACCGTCTTCGACGAGATGACCTTTCCGAAATTGCTTGAACTCTAGATTTGGGCAAAGAATGAAGTCATGAGGTAATGCGGTGTCGAGACAAGAGATGTAGAGTGGGAGTAATCACCCCCGACAACATACAAAATGAAAATGTACCCCGTAAATTTGCCATTGCAGTCAATTAAGACAAGAAAAAAAAAACTGCCCTAAAAATGTTGTTGTTGTTGTTGTTGTTTTTGTTGTTTGTGTGAGAAGTTCCGGAATTGCCCTCCCCCTCAACATTCATGATAATAGGTGATGGATAGGATATGGTTAGAAGTTAATCAAGAGTCTGCATATTTAGACATAACTGTAGAAACAGATTAGAAGTACTTCAACAAGAACAAAGGAAAGCTTTAAATACAGACTTCTTGGAGTTCTTTTCTAGCACTTATCCCATCCCAACGTGAGAACTAGCAGAAGGACAAAATCAAGCTTTATAAATGAGAACTAAAGAGGGAGATCGCGCGGGAAAAAAGGAAGAGTAAAATAAATTTGGATAGGCTGCGCTATTAATTGAACTTATCATTTTGTATCCAAGAGCGATCCAAATGACTACTTCAAAACACCACTTCAGCAAGTTATTCAATTGTAATGAGTCTCATTGAGTGGAGAGTGAAGCATGTTAAAAAACAATCACTCCTGAGAATATGCTTTCTGAATGAGGTCTTGTATCCCCACTCCATATGCCTTTGGGAGCCAATACCATTCTTCACCCTCTTCCCTTTCCTCTTGCTCTATCACCCTGAGTACTCTAATAAATGACCTTTCTTTTAAAATGGGAGCACCCACATATATTCCTGATGAATTTCTGTAATAGAGGTTAGAGGTAGTGATTGCCCATTGGCAATTGCGGAAGAATGCTATTCCGAAATTGAGGTTGTTTACCCAAAAATATTCAGCGATGAATTCCACAAGTACCCTGACGAATGCAACACGTTGTTGATGCCGTTCTGCTGTATTGTGATGAAGGCATGAATTATCATGTTTTGTGGAAAATTGTGAAATATTTTGTAGGGTAAATCAATGAAATCAGACATAGTGACGGCAGTGCTGTATTGGGTTGATGGTACTGCTTATGTAATGATTATATTTTCCAGTTATAGATATTCACAATTTCAGCTATTAGAAAATATCTTCCAAAGGGACATCATTACTTTAATTCCAATGTTTTATGCATTCATAACTATTCCCAAAGGATTTCTGCTGCAATCCATTACTGAGGAATCATCTAAAATACAATGTAGAAGATTATACATAAGTGCTAATTTTCGTTCAAATGTTTGCTCCTCTGAAATAAGTTCATGGTTTTCCTTTGAGGAATAGTCTAAATTAATCGAATGCAGACATAAATTTTACATTAAATCAGTGTCATTAAAATATAGTGCACTTTCTAGAATTTGAAGAACGAACTGACCATTAGAATGAAGATTTCGCAAGAAACTTACACGGTAATCATATTGCACTTTTAATTCAATTGATTCGTCTCCCAGTTAGCCAGTGCTATTTTATTAAAAGTACTATGTCCCATTTGCAGACCCCCAAAATGGAAAGTTAAAATTCCAACGGCCTTTGAGAGATAATACTCATTTAGAACTTCCCTGAAAAAAGGGGGGCTAGCAAATGTCTTTATGTGGGAAAATAACGACTACTAGTTGTCGAATCGACTTAAGAGCTGTAGAGCCAGTAAGTAATAGTCTGATTTTCAAACCATTGTACCGAATAGTCGTAACTTTTTATGCTGCGCAAAGATTCAATCAGTGTAATTTTGGCCATTACAAGAAATGGGTTATTGATGTAGACAAATGCTCATGTACCCTTTACAGCTCATTTTATGTATGTAATATTACCAAAGAAGAAACAAAAAACAGTCAGTCACTCAATATTGTCTGACAGTCTAGCAAGTAAATGGGTTTCCTTGCATAATTTGAATATTAGGACACTGTTAACGTTTACATTTTACAGATAGGACATACATGACATATTCATAATTACTGCAAAGTTCTACAGAATTCGATGTTGGCTGCAAAAGGGACATAGTATTTTTAATTCAAATCATTGTTCAAAACAATTTTGTTAGGATTATGTTTGAAAACAACTGAACATTCCCTCTATCCAAGGCCATCAGAGAGGTTTAACGTTTAGTCAAATGATTTGCTCCTCATAACAAAATCAACCTTATGGACGTTAGTCCCCCTTATAATGAGATAGCATGAGAACGGACTGAAATTTTAATCTTCAGTTTACAAAATATATTGACGCAATCTCGATTTGCGAAGATTTTAAGATCAACAGAGCTCTTGGCTAATTAAGCAATCGATAACCAACCCTCGAGACAATAATCGTTATTGCACATAAGAACATTGGTCGGATTAACGTCACGTGATTCATACTTTGTATGTTTTGCTTTTGGGCGACACATGGAACTTGAAATTTATTGATTTAGTAGTATAAATCATGAATGAGATCATTCAAGCAAACATTATTCCCTTCGAATACCGTAGGGTATGATAAAAATCAATGTAGTTGCACAAATATTTTTTCAACAAGTTCTGGCGCTACGCCTTCCGCCGTTTACTTTTTGAGGTGAACGGCAGGAGATGCTAAAATGACTCAACTTTTTGTTAAATCCTGGGAGAAATCCTGAAAGCTGCGACATTACAATACAGTCCCGAAACGCGTCGTGAAAAGAGACTTCTAATGATATAACTACACACTTCCAAAATATACGCACGAACCCACATACCCACACACTCGCACACTCACACACACACACACACACACACATGCAAACGCATACGCACGCACCCATGCACACACGCACATAACATCAGGCACGAATCATTTTGAAACTGTACGGAACTGAACAAAAAACGAGATTTTATTCTCTTTTTTGAGGCAGATGTTTAATAAACCTCAACCAGACCTTGCCCTTGGTAAACCGCAGGCAGTGAGTCGCTGATGTCTTGGGGACTTTAAGAAGTTTTAGATTTCAATTGATTACAGAGCTTGATGAGATGTAAACGAAGGAGTATAGGAGGCGTGAAAACTTAACAAAGTCACGACAAGCGGAGAGAAGGAGGTGCCCTCTTTGCTTTAAAAGTTTTTGAATCCTGAAGGTCCCGCTCACGTGAGCAGAGACAATTTATCTCATCCATCATGGCGTCTATGTGCTCTTACACAGTTTCAAAATGCTTCGGAGTGCACCCTCTGAGTGTAATCTTTATTTTGTTTATTTTTTTTTCTTTATCTTCTTCTTTTTGGGAGGGGGGGGGATGGTGTACAGAAAACTGATGTAGTCTATTATATTTTCCTGTCTTCTTTCTTTAAGGGGTCTAACTGCCTTTTCCCGATTGATAATTTAGGATGACACATTTTGTGTGGATAACTTAGATGGAGTTGATCTTAGTAACGTTGAAATTTCAAATTTATTGGCTTGATTAAGTAGGTTATTGGGGAAAGGGCTACCAGATTTAAATGCCTAGGTTTGGGTGTAATGTCTTGTATTCAGATGTGAAATTGGAAACGTTTGAGTTTCCATACAAATTGCGTGCGGAACACTTAAATCCAAAATAAATCTATCACATTCGATACGAATAAAATGGTCATGCCCTGAATAGAAAGAGAAAACTATTTATATTTTTTTAAGATTATGAAATGCACACATGAAAGTACTTGAAAGAACTTGATTAAAACTGCTGGTGTCTGTTCAAATGTGCTACTCTGTCGGCTGTTTTAAAACGTCATAAATCTAGCAACCAGTTCTGCTCACCGATTGATTTATTTCGAATGACAAGCAAACGCACGACCATAAATTGTCGCGGTATAATTTCGATGCGGCATTTGTTTATCTTCAAAATGGTTCAGTGGCCCTAAACATGATAATAAACAACAAACGATTTATGATCTTTATGAGCTTTCGTCCTATTTTGCATCTCATAAAAACAAGCAAAGATGAATGATAACACCAGTCCCTGGACAATTTACCATTAACAGATGGTGTCCAGTATCTACATGATATATGAATGTTTAGATTAGAGGACCAAAACAAACCTGATATTATAGTTATGAATTTTCCCAGGTCATCCGATTTTCAGGAAATAGACAAGCTCATATTCTTCATAGGAATTGCCTGAATTTCTTTCATGCCCACCAATAACAATGCTTATGTTGTCACACATGATAAATATATTTGTTAAAGAAATATCTATTACTGAAAAGGCAATCTTTTTTTAAATATACCGAGACAATCCTATGATCCTTGATTTCATTGTTGATTGAAATCCCCAAATGCATTGGAAGAATATAGGCCTACATTTATTTATTTATAAGCAAGAATCTTTTAATTGGGGTTGTTTTTTCGTTTATGTTGTCTTTTAAGGGACCATACCTATATGGATACAAACGTAGAATTGAAAGTAACCTTCAAATAGCGAGAAAGGTATTGATTAAACAGAACTTTTTTCTCTCTCTCCATGAAATCGATAAATCACTGGAACAGTTTGATACACTGTCTTCTCCTTGAAGTTGATGTAAAACCCAAAGTTCGTGTACATGCAGAACGTTTCAGGTTTGAATAAAAGCCATAATTTTGTTTATACACATGCACATCGTGGGAAGAAACATTACGAGGACGTCACCGACTCAAAAAAATGACAATCAACGATGTCAAGACGGGCGATCTGAGAAAATATCGCATCCAAGATGTCGTAATAAATGTCAGTAGGTTTTGCTTCAACCAATGTCATCTCGCCATTATTATCGCACATAATCGGACCATGTTATTACCTTCTGCGTGAATCAATTCAATCAAGTTTTCGCCCCTTCCTGAGATGTAGCCTCTTAGAGGTAGGTTTACCAAACGAACTTGAGACATTAAAGGGTGTTATGTGAAGGGTACCGAAATGCGGTCATGGTGTTTATTGTGTTCCGCAGTCCCGTCGGTCAATGGTTTGAGACGCTGTCAGTCCCGCCGTTGCCCATATCTCTTGAGCAAAGCCAAAGAACTGGTTAGGATTTGCGCTAAACTGCCTATAGCGATTTCTAGAGCTCACGGCACAATGTCTTGTATGCTGAGTGAACATGTATGTCAGTGCGGGATTATGGCATTCGGTGCGTTTGCACTGCCTCAAAGAGATTTTAAAAAAGTATTATTTGTAAGCTACATGTATTTTTTATTTTATTTATCTATTGCGTCTGCATGTCGAGTAAAGAAATTGTCGTTCTCTTTTTCACCTTGCCTATTTCCTCTTCTTCCTTTTTTTTTCTTTTTCCTTCCGTCCTTTTTCTCTTTTCCATATTTACTTTTCATCTCTGAGCAAGTGATCTATATATTTTTTGAATATACGTATTTTTCTCAATGTCACTTTTTGACTAACTTTAACTTCTTGACAACTCTGCCTTTTCATCTTCGAAATTTGGGATCTGCCTCTACTATTAGCATAACTAGAAAGTGTCTTCCTCTTCAAAAGAAACATATGACTTCATGTTTGACGGATCACGTATCTCTATAGACGTGGGATTGACTTTCTAACATACAGGCATGACAAGACAGTGTGTCTGGTGGCCATGTTTATTGGGTTAAACAAAGGATGATCCGGGTTAACATGGCTAAGCCGATCAGAGGCTGTTGTACAGGGGTTCTGCTGTTTCCCCTGGTAACATACACCCACGAAGTTATTCACACTATTTACCATGAACTGCAACTCTTGAAAAGGGTTAACTATATCTTATCAGTTCTCTATTCGAATCATTTATTGGGAATGACTAATCAACCGTCTGTGTAAAAGAGGTTACGTATTTTACAATAACATTGTAAACCCCATTACTAAGTATCTTCATCAGTGATACGCCGATGTGCAACGCAAATCATTTTCCTGTGCTAAATTGTATAACTTGTGACATCAATATTTTTGATATCAAACGAAACGGTATCGTTCTTTAATGGTTTGACATATATAAAAAGCACAGTATCTGAGTAATAAATATAAAAAAGGCACGCTATAGCACTATCGCTCAAAAGAACACTTTGTAGCCCGACATTGCGTATGTGTGTCGCATTATCTTCAATTATGATTTCAAGGTTCACTTTCCGTTCTTTTGTTGCTGTTTTTTGAGGGGGAGGGGCGGGCACAAAACAAACTACACCCTGCCTGATTCAGAACACTTTAAAATAGTTTATGCATGCCAGTTTCCCTGTAAATGCAACATCAGTACCCAGTACTCATGTTAATCTTAAAGAATAAGGGGAGTCTGTAACGATCCAGTGAGAACGATTCACTGTGGCGCCGTTGTTGCAGATGACGGATTGGGCAGAGTGGGAAGAAAAGATTTTCGAGATTACACTGTTTATTTTCGTTGCGAATGAGTCTTCCAACGGTAATGTCCGACTTTCATCAGTCGGTCCGTTGAGTGATGCGATGCGAAAGATGGATTCAAAAGTTACATTCGAGGAAAGACGAACTCCACGCCAGATCGTTTAAACAAACGAAATAAACAAATCGCTGTAACTCACTGTTTGATTATGATCAAAAGATCATACCATAAATTGAAAGCGCATTTTGAGATGCCATGCAAAACGATGTAAACAATCGAATACTCCCACGTCGTCAGGATGACAGGACTGATATGTCACAGCCCTTTTCACGCAATGTGTCCAACTAAGCTCTAGCTAATGGTTCGTCGCTACTTGCCAGAAAACCACTAGTAGCTATTCTGATATTAGATTTTAAAAACTAGGAAGTTAAACTGATATTGTACTGAAATTTACATCGACGCTTGATTTAATCACGGCCTTCAACATCAAGTTCACGAATAAAGTTAGGCAGAAGTTTGGGTTTACCCACTGCTTAACTTGACTTTTTGACCCATTTGTATCGGGTGTATTTAACTCGGTGAGTAGAATACTGAACATGAAGAAGGTTGCAAAGAGGACAATGTCGTATGGCACTGACTATGAGCTGAAGGTATTGCTACTGGTTCATGAATGCTGCAGAACACAAAATAAACGTCACGTCAACGAAAGAAGTCAGACGAAGCTTCTTTGGTCTTCTCTACAAGTTATTCGGTCAAGCTCTATTATGTTATTAGGGACTTTTAGATTCGCACGAAGACAATAGGTCTACTCTACGATCGCCATCCTTTTAATGCACTGCCTTGAATGGACGTCACACGTATCAGTCTAAGCAAATCTAAAAGTCGCTATTGGCGATGATAAAGGCGATTCACAATATGATCAGTAGGGAAAGCAAGAAGTGAAAGTTAAAAGAATTCCACAAGAATCCTCGGCCCAGAGGATTGGACTCTTTGGTCCACATTCTTCCAATTTAATTCAACAAGACCATGAGTTAATTATCACAAAGGGAAACCTAGACCTCAATCTGACTGCCTGTGTTAAACCCTATCTCAAACAAAGGCCTAAACCATGAACATGCTTAAACCCAGCGCCGGGTTTAGAAAAGACGGACCCTTTTGGCCACTATCCACACTCGCACCAGACGGTTATCGAGAAATAGGGAGGGGAACCTTTGGGCCTTGAAGCCAGACCCATTGGTTCTAGGACACCTACCCCCTGTACATCGACCCCTGGATAACCACCCCCAGTCAACTACTCCTTAGGATAACTACCCCCAGACAACAGCCCTACTACGACAACCTTCTATTGGGGCAACTTCACCCCCTGAACAACTATCCCAGGGATACTGTAAACCTTGAACATATGGCTCCTGTTGTCTCATTTTCTCTCGCTGGAACATTGGCAGCACAAACCACTGACCTCTACCTCCTGGACGGATCATCGCCCATTCCCATTCACTATACGTTACGTACTAAAAGGCTGTATTGTCCGACCGTTTTTGCTTACCTCGGCAAAATGATTGCTTTTACTAAATGGAAAAATGACGGTGGGGGTTTGGATGAAATGGACTAAATGAACCAAGCAGAAGTGATCTATAATAATTGTCCATTTACGGTTAATTCCGGCTTCTTATCCTTAGTGTGCTTGACCTATAATCTTCAAATTGCTTGGCAAACAGGGCTCGTTCCTAGAAACCAACGACAAGACAGTCATAACTTTATCCGCCAACTACGGAGATGTCTGTGATCTTCCTAAACCGTTTCACCAAGAGAGTACTAGCTAGTATCTCGTGAAATCGATATTATCGGCGAGAAGAAGAGTAAAGCTATAGCCTTAGTCACAATACCACCGGATTATTACAAAAATAATTTGAGGAAAACTGCAAATGTTTAAATAATTAGGAATAAAAACAGATTGAAAATGATACCAGAAAATAAGAGATGCAATATACTTCAACATTTGTGTAGATTATACAATGGAAGTACCTAAAATATAATTGTGAGTATTTCATATCATGACCGGTAAATCAGTTTTTTTTCTTTAGATGGGTACCCCCCGGATATTTTCATTTGATAGTTTATAAAAATACACTCTCAAATTATTTTTTGAAAAAATACGATGTAATACAATTTATGTCCAATATTTTGGGCATCAGTAAAATTACAAAATTACAAAAATTCAACATTCTAAAGGTTAAAACACATGTTTTTAACTGTTTATTTTACACATTTGAAGATAGAATTTATCTCGAAAGCAACGTGGGTCTGAAAACTAAAGAATACACTTCAAACTATGGCTTGCCTGCCGTGGCAAAATACCTATCCCTTCGACGATTTTACAATGTGGAAATAAAGGCGTATAATCAGTTTATTTAAGTGGAAAAATCCTAAAATACAAATATGGCATATTTTTCATGAGATTATCAATTACAAAAAATGATAACTCACTGTTTAAGTGAATGTGTTGAAAAATCATAGTTCAAGGATTTATTGTCTTTTTTTGCCAGCCATAGTCTACCTAATAAATGACATGTGATGGCGCTACCCATCGACTAAATAGTTAAGACAGAGATACGACGGTGTCAGAGGCGTCATAACTCCTTAGTCAGGATGTTGTCGTTGATCTTGGCAAAGAGGGCTTTATGAAACACGTAGCGGACAAGTTGTTCACTAACGCGGATTTAGTCAAGAAGTTAGACTTATGACGGTTTGTAGGAACGGGCCCCTGAGTCCAAAGTTCTACTTGTTTCACATGTGTATTATAGGCAATGACGAGCTTGCAACCTATTTTGATCAAAGTACGGTGGGTGAACTTTCAAAAGTCAATGGGACATGAGGGTTCCAATGAAAGAGCTAGTGAAAACTTTCGTCGGGTGGATGTGCTTTTTGTTTAAACAAAAAATGAATTTTTAACGATTTTGTTGGTAACATGTATAGGCTAACATGTTAGGCTGCTGACTCTGACGTTCGGGGGCGTTGTGAAATGAGACTAAACGGAGCAATTTGAAAGCCCGGGGCAGAATCCATGCCGGAATCGCCTACAATTTGTGGGCAGAATCTTACTTAAATTGTATCATAATGTGAAAGGTGTGTGTCATTTAAGACACATTTCTGCAAGGATTTTTAAAACAAATGTGTTTGAAGTCGAATATTGATAAAAGAATACAAAATTTCGAATTTTCGTCGTATAACAGAAAACCCAAATTATGTAATTTGTTATCAATGTTTTTTCTTTAAACACATTTTTAGGCGAAAAATCTTTGCAGAAGTGAGTCTTTAATAAATGACATCCTCTTTCACAGTATGATACAATTTATGTGAAATTTTGCCATTACATTTTTGGCGAATTTGGAGCTTTAGACGGGATTTAAATACATAGAGGCCTTCAGTATTACAGTGTTGTCGGATGAACAGCCCGACGATGCACCTCTCATTTATTTACAACCACCACATAATTGAGCCTTCGAGTCTGCGGCAATGGTGAGGAATAATTAGATTGCAAGCGGCCAAATGAAAATGAGGCGGGCAAAAACTGAGAGGAAATTTGGCTGAAGCAAATGAGGCAAAGGCTCTTCTCTAGCGTCTCTCACTCTATCTCCAATATATTTGCTCTCCTGTCTGTTACTCCTTCCTCTATCTGTCTCTCTTTCTCTCTTTTTCTCTTGTTCTTTGTTTAATACAAAGTCTTCTGTTTGTCATCTTATATCCCTCTTTTCTCGCCTTTAACTTTTCACTCTCAATTCTCTCTCCACACATCTCTTACTTCATTTAAAGCAATTTTTTCGCGGGGACTACTTTATGCAGTTTAGCGATGGAAATTGGTATTTTGACTGGAACCACAGGCGTTGTTGCTTGTTAAGAAGAACGAGTCCTCAAGCTCATTAATTCATTTACGCTTCTCCCTTATCTTATTTTGGCACGCTGTTTGTCGGTTTTTCCAACCAGATTTGCAATTGGAATGCGCACCAAGCCGAAGGGGTATAGGGTAATTTTAGGAAACCTTCAAAATTGATCTTAGCGCTCGGTTAAGCACCTGACCACATTAAATTGTTATGGTAATGTGGCGTTGTCATACCACAAACACTCGAGTTATAAAGTGGGTTTTGTTTGTGTTTGCGTCTATGCGTTTAATTGCAGTTATGAACTGAAGTTGAGAAAAAAGAAATCTACATGAAAGCGATATCTTTGACCTTGACAATTCTGCAGGAGATGTTGATACCATGATTAGATTTGTTGAGAGCCAGAAGAGTGTGTACTCATGTATTTTTGCGTATGTTACGCCCTTTCGACTGTTATCATGTTTCCTTAAACGGTCGAAGACTATGAAAAGGTCTGCACTCTAAAAAAATATTCTTGCCACACGAAGTTGAAGAATTAGATATTCTGTGAGAAATATAATTTGGAAAAACAACTAACGCTCTCCCTAACGATAGCTTAGTCAAATTCGAACGTAGCATTACGTGTGGATCCATCAGTGTGAACATAACATATGATAGTAAACTTATGACAAACACTTGAAATCGGATGATTATAATGGAACACAGTGCACTAACGCGCTCCCAGATGATATCATAGTCAACTTCGAACATAGCAATACGTCTGAATCCATCAGTATAAAGATGACAAAATATGTTAATAATGTTTTGACAAACACCTGAATTCACTTGAAACACTTCGAACGTATTATTACGTCTGAATCAATCAGGACAAAGATAAAATAACATGATAAAGTTATGACAAACACTTGACATCGGATGATCATTACGTAACAAAGTGGAAGATGTGGGGAAGGCAGAGTCCGGAACAATGCTTCGTCTCATCAAGAAATTACCAGCTGGTAACTTTTTGGTCTCATCCACAGTAAACACGGCTAAGGTTATTCATCTACAATGTTTATGTTATCAGGAACCTTTAATAACAAGCACCGATTTTCAATAAGTTCCTCACATTCTACTTTATCTATCGTATGAAATGAGTATCAATAAGACATGCGTATACTACATGTTTAGAGTTATAATTTCTATTTTATAATGTCTGTCTGTATTTTATGTAAAATGTTTAACAAATAAACTCGAAATTTGAAACTTGAAAACACGTTTAATTTAATTACCGTTGCATTTTTCCAAATAACAGTATCGTAGTGTACATGTCTTTAGGAAGAGTGAGACAAACAGGGACGGACCCCGGATTTTGTAAAGTGGGGCCGAGCACAATTTTAAGAAAATATCTGACAGGAAAGAAAATGAAGTAGGTTCGTTTTTCTGCGGCTCTCGTTTACTCACACAATCGTTAACAATAAAATAAGACATTCTTTCGTGTGCTATTTAGCTTAAAAAGTTCGAAAGAGTGCACATTCGTTAATTTTCCTACATAATGTAAGACGATTGGATTCGTAAAAAGTTAGGCAATTCAATTCAATCAAATTGGTTGTGCCCCCTGAATCCAATAAAAAAGAGTATTCATTCACTATGCGACCTTAAATTGAAACAAAATCTGAAAGCAACTGAAAACCAAAAGCTGCACCTGCTTCGTACCGTGTGAACGTCAGCCTTTCGGGGATTTGTTTTTTTAATTTCTTTCCATCTATTCTGAAATTTGAAGGTTTTACTTTGTCGCAAACACGATGTACTTGATTCAGTTGTTGTGATTCAGTCCTTTCTATACTGCTCTAGTTTCCATCATTCCATTTCCTTTGATACTGTAGCATAAGTGTTGCTTAAAGCAAAGTAGGTCCATGCTTAAAGCGGGGTAGTCTCTCCGAAACCACGAAACCGCATAATTTAGTTTAAAAGTGCGTAGTATCGATTTACACAACTTTCGGATTTCCCTGAAGTAATTGTGTGACCACATTAAATATGTTATATCCCTGAAGGTACAGTTATTTTGTTTATATGGGTCACTTGAATTGAAACAGGAAGTCCTGTCTATTTTGTAATATTTCAAATCCCCTCTATTAGAGTAGGGCGGACTGAATAAGTGCGGTTACATATTTTCGGCCGACGACATAAGTTCTTTTTCTTTATCTGTTTTCCTATTCTGCCGTCTCCTTCACATGGTACCCTTTAAAGTTATAGAATATAAAAAGAACAAAAAGGAAGGAAGGAACGAAGAAATAATATAGTAGAGTGGAAATATAAATTTCTAATTGTCATTTCACCCATGGCTCTGAATGTTAGTATAAAAATCATAAACATGATCTAATGTAGTTTTTGAATAGAGGGTGGAATTCTACTCTCAGTTGACAAATATCATATTCATAAGCTTAGCAGCTTAGAGGGATAGTTGAGTTCTGTTGCAGAGGGCGCTACACAAAATATTTTTTTGTGAGATAATGAAAAACTGAGTGTCAAATTTGAAAGAACATAATATTTAAATGAAAAAAAAAAAATCATTTTTGTTTGATTAAAATCGGTTCAGAGACGGCTGAAATATAACGATTTCTAATACTTGTGTACCACCAGAAAATTAGATATTTTTAAAAAATTGAAAAAAGCGTTGAAAAAACGAAATAACAACTTTTACGTCGTATTTCAGCCAATGCCGATGTTGGCTTTTTTGTCGGCATTTTCGTGTTGCTTATATTAAGCATAACGATGTATTGTTATTTTTAATCTAATAATTAATTGACCATATTGCTCCGTTTAGTCTCATTTTTACAACGCCCCCTAACGTCAGATTCAGCAGCCTAACATGTTAGCCTATGGATTGTTAC
>BEXV01000151.1:165418-177083 GCA_003118195.1 Hemicentrotus pulcherrimus | reverse complement strand
CCCCCCCCCCCCCGGGCTAGATAGGGTTAATGTACGGTGCAATGTATGTTTTTAAAATCAATCGATGTAACTATCCACTTGTTGTATTTAGAAATTATTTCCAGTTTTATATTGTGGGCGTTCAAAGACAGAAGGAGAAAAAAATATTCACGTTTGACGTCAAAGAGCAAATGATACAACATTCACTGTGCATACACCCTAACGGTCCCCACTCGACGCCCTCTGGAATATGGATTCGCCGCTGAAAAGTGATAGTTATGTTCGGTTTTTCTTGGTATTTCGTACACCTTATTCATAATTCTAACTACTGCCTACTCTTCTAGTAAGTAGTGCCTAGGAATTATTGCCATGCAGATAAATGTTTATTTATAGATTTCAAATTGATTTTATTCGAGACCCTCCTGCTAGGTTCCAGAAAATGTGGAAAAGTATTGTCAGTCGGTGAGATGGCGCTATGCAACTTTAAATGCATGACATTCCCAGATCTCCCTTGTACAGCTGTTAAACTCGAGAAATAAAGCAATGTTGTGATCGTAAAGACACGGCTGATTTTTGTTATTGTTAATTTCATTTGTAATTATATCGAAATATGGCAGTGGAAAATTGAATTTCATCACCATGGCTACATTTATACATATTGCCACCAAGTTCACTCAAGATCGAATATTATCTTTAAAAAAAAATCATGCCTTACTCTAATCATCACGTTTATAAAAGGGAACTTTAAATGAAAAGTCAGTGTACCAAAAGACTTTACTAATACATTTCTTGGTAGTCAGACATTTCGTCATTTTTTCTCATCAATGCATCATTTAGTGCTCGAGAGCTGTCGTCCATGCCTTATATCCATTTTATTTACTACGCTTTCGTTTACACCACTTTAACTTTGTAAATTGAATAAAGAAGAAAATGCCGTCGACTAGGGTAAGATGTGTACACACTCATTTACATTTTACCTCGCCCCTTCCTTCTTTCTTCTTTCCCCCTCTTTTCGCCTTTCTTAGGAAAGGAATACCCCTTGCCCCCAATTCCACGTAACTGCACCACTGCATGAGTCTATCAATTTCAAAAGGCACACATTTCAGCCATTTTTTCGGTTCTCTCCTTCTAGCATACCATCATTTCTATAGATAAATCTATTAGATAAAATGAGCGGGAATCTGTCCATGCTCGATGTTTCATATATCCTCCTTGGATGTTCAAAACAATTAAACTAGAACACCATTTAAAAGTTAACCAGATCAGATATTGACAAAATCATTAAATGAGTCGTACATTTCTATTAGGAAAAGTTTTGACTACTGGATAAATGGCTGTCTGTACCACTTTCTTAACCTATGTTACGAGGAAATCCTTCAGTAAAGTCACTTTGAAGCTCATTTTTGAAATGGCTTTTAATGTAATTTAAAACAAAAGCGAACAAGAACTAGAATCCATCGCCCTAGATATATAGGTCAATGAAACGGGATCGGAACCCTTGCAGACTACATTTCATATTAAATCGTATTGACAGCATCGTTCCTACCCTTTCCGGATTTCCCTTTTCATTTAAACAATTTGCACGCGCTCGCAGACCATATCATCTGCGCCTGGAATCCTGCGAGATTTATCTGTTGTGATATGTGTATGTCACTCAAAAATTCTCCCGCCAAATTCACTTTGAGGTTCGTAAGTGAATCTATTGTCGTACTGTTGATAAAGGTATCTGGTGTATTCTTACGCTACAAACTGGGTTAGATGCATTTGTATAACAACACAAAGGGGGTGTAGGGCATGGTGTTTTGCTGTAATTGTGCACCACTTAACTTGTTCGACGCAACCTGAGGTTGGCATTATAACGTGAGAGTTTGTTTTGCAGGGGAGAAAGACAAACATTTTCGTGGGTTATACGAAGCTTTTACGTCAGGTTCTAATGTCAAATATAGGTGTCGATGCCTTCATCTGTATGCTATGTAAATGTTTCAAGTTTGGGTATTTTTAAACAAATGTATTGCAGACAAATATGTTGATGCTATTCAAATGTTAGATATACACAAACATGCATTCTTTCTAAATGCGCCATTCATCAGTGACAACAATTAGGTTTTGCTGCCTGTTGGTCATCGAAAAGTGAAATTGATTTTGATTTATCCATTTTATAATGGGTGCCCTGTCATCACAATAGATTAATAATTGACCAAATGGTGTATTAGTATATATATAGCGCTCCAATATCCTACTTTTCTTTTCCTTTGGGATGTCTCAAATCTAAAAACATGATATATTTTGTATTCGATTCATTTTGATGATCCCAAGGACACCATAGTGCTTAAACCTTCAATTTAAGTGTGAAAATTTGTTTAGTAAGAAATCACAATGAAAATACAATTTTAAAGTACACGTGTTCAACGTTCAAAATAGTGTCTAATTAAAAGATGCATGTATCAGCCCACGTATTTGTTATTACCTACTTATTTATCGTCCGAAATTTAAGAGAGTTTTCTCTTCTCACTACTCCTTCCCCCTTTTGAGGGGGGAAGGGAAATAGGGGCTCGCTAATAACGTCAGAGGTAAAAATGCCAGAGGTAACTCTGACATTTTTCCTTTTCACATTCTTGCCTAACACCGGCTCACCAAACTGGGAATTAAAGAACGACAGCAACATTAACATCACCGATAACATCAACAACAAAGACTGCAATTACAACAGCAAGAAGAACAACAACAATAACAACCGGAATAACAAAAAACAGAACCCCATAACTTCAACCAAGTTCACCAGAAAGGTAAAACAAATATGGAGTCCATGTATGTGGCCTATCCAAGCAAACCTAGTAGTCAACAGAACATCTTATTCACTCTTGGCACAACTAATATTACCTAAACGCATAATGATCCAGGGTGTATAATTGGGGTTGCTGTACGATATATATTCAACTCAAAAGGCCAGTGTCCTCAAAATTAATCAACCCCACCCTCTCCGTTTCCCCCACCCATTTGCCGCGGTTGCACGGCCGCATGTCACTGTATGATTCAAGTTTGATTACCATGTTACATGGTAGTCTTTGATTAGGTTGATTCCCTAGCCGGTGATGGAGTGAATATTGTATCATCCAATCTTGTTAAAATGTGGGTCGAATTGCCAATGAATTTTTTCGACGAGCGCTCTTCCCGATTCATCAAAGCCCGTCCGAGACGACAGAAAGCGGCAGGATGCAATTCCGTAAATCAGTTGTACGTTACAAAGGCAACATGATACGCTAAATTTTCCAGGCTTTCTGGGATTCTCTATCTCTCTCGCCCTCCCTCATTCCCTCCCTCCCTCCTTCCCTCCCTCCCTCTCCCTCCCTCCCTCCCTCTCTCCTCTCTCCCCTCTCTATCGCTCCCCTCTCTCTTTCTCTGTATGTATATCTTTCTCTCACTCTCTATATCTCTCTGCTCCCCTCTCTCTGTTTATATATTTTCCTCTTTCATTTTCTGTAGATCTCCTATAATCTCCTATTTGTTTCGCTTTATTTTGCATTTCATCACTTTTGTTTGTATTTTTTGTTATCGACTAGTGACTAAAACCAAGTCAAAGCAACTGGTAATAATGCAAACAAAGAAAACTTAAAATAAAACAAAACAAAAGCCCATCCCCTCCTCCCCCAACCCCCAAAATAAACAAATCTGGAGAAACGAACACGCTTATCAACACAGTTCTGATTCAGATTTTTTTCAACCAGACCAACTGCTAATATACTATTAAGATTTTCAGACCCAGATGGTGCATTTCTCTCATGTCCTCAGACCTGTATGATCCTAACGTTCCAAATCATATGACACTTTGCCAGAGACAGAACACCACACACACACACACACACACACACTCACTCTCTCTCTCTCTCTCTCTCTCTTTCTCCCTCTCCTTTATCGCACATGATATGTCACTCTCCTAGAATCTATCAGGTTTGTCCACACTCCTGAAGCTTCTAATTTACCCTCTCAGCACTGTCAACTTTTTCCCCCTTCAAAATTAAAAGATGAAGAGCAAACGTCAAAGCGAACAACTTGTCACCTGAATCTTTTAAATGTAACATTGATTGCTTCTAAATCACATGTCCCTTCATTTCTATTACTTTCGGGTTGGAAGACCTCGAATAACATATTGAAATATTGTATCGTTGTCAGTGGCCCTCAAAAATAGACGTCCTTCCGATTAATTTCAACCCATATGAAAGATGATTACGGTCTGGGCTGACAAGTGGCATTGGTAAAGCTAGTCTGGAAACAATTCATGAAATTTATCTTGTTTAAAACCTTCGATAGGTCGAGGTAGTCATTACAAAGCGCCAGAAGTCCTTTCCGTTCAGCAGCTGTCTTTGCTGGAAGTTACAAATTTGATGAAGGCACTAATAAAGATCACCTGTAGCTTTTGAGACAGCTTATGTCAGAAGAGAAACTACTTGTGAATGTCAAAGATGAGAGATAGTCATTAAGTATTCATAAAAGCGTACTTGAACTACACTTCAAGTTTAAGGTGGTAGATTTTACTCTGTAAGCGCAAAATGTGAACTTCCTTACGCCGTAAAAATGACCAGAATCAAACGTTAGTACTGAACTATGTGAACACACTAATGCCATGGAATCTTTGAAGGCTTCCATGGTAAGAGTAGGTTTGCGTTTACACCACGTGATCTTTCAACAGGCATGCTTGGACCCGAGAGAGAGCACGAGTGGGCACTTTTCAGGGCCAACTCCTGTCGAAAGAATACGTGATGTAATCGCAAACCTCGCTCCAACAAATGTCATGAGAACATTTGGTTCGCTTTAATGACATGACACTACTCAATTTATCATATGGTTTGTCATTGACAGATCACCTATTAATTTCCTCAAAATCTTATTTCTTTATTTCTATTATTAGAAAAAATGAATGATCATGACTCTCCGACTCTTTTCAGGATACCGGGCTTTTTATTTGAAAAAACTCCGAGGTCGAAAACGAATTTAAACAAAAAATTAGAACAAATTAATCAACAATTCAACTTTTATTGAATGATTATATTACCAAAAGGAAAATCAACATGTGAAGTGCTTTAAATTATTTGTTACCACTTGTTTTCAAACCAATGAACTTTTAAACACAAAAAAGCCTACCCCCCCCCCAAATGCGTTTTGACCTATTTCAGACCAAGGTTTGTCTGAACCTTGGTCTGAAACGCATCAACACGCGTCATATGACGCACATAAACCTAGGTTTGTCGACAAACCTCCTTTGTGAATTCGGGCCACAATGGCAGAAATTTCTGGGTGCTACAGATAGATTAAAGGATTCGAGATGCCACGGGTTTTCGTGGAACGGTCGGATACCCGATTCGACAGTTTTGGAGTGCGATGCTTATAGTCGCCACAGCTTCAGGATTGCGACAGTGATCCTTCAAGGGAGGATATAGTCCAGAATCTGACCATTTCTGTCCAGCTCATGTAGTTATTTCTATTTCTATTTCTATTTTGGTAGCCTGACAAGTCCTGTGTTTCCCTGTCTCTCTCCCTCTCCTCTCCTATCTCGTTTCCCCTATCTTTCCACATCATGCCCTTTTACTTACCTCATATCTATATTCGAGTATTTCAAAACATATAATGTATTATATGTATAATTGTTTGATGATGTTATTTATTATGAATATTCATTTTTGCTAAATACCAGTGGCAGCAAAATGCCATTGTTATTTCAATATGGACCAATAAATAATTTGAATAAATCAGTCAGACGCTATGTTCATATTTCTGAAACGAGACGGTGAATCAAGTTTGAATATGCCTTTCTAAAGTACTTTGTACATAAACCCGATGGATATGAATTACGTCACGGCAAAATTAAGACAAATCAACATTTCGAGGACTTTTTCTGAAATCTTGATTCTACATTCCAGTCTTCTTCGAGCTGGTCTGCAATATGTCAAATTTTTTTTTCGCATGATTTTTTTCACAGCTTCAAATATAATGTTGCTGAAAAATTGTTCTACACGGGAGGTGGCATTCATTTTTTCAAAAGTAGTCATCTAATTACCTACTAAAAAGAAAGAACTTGGCAAGTCTTCTCTTAAGTTTATTTAATGAATTACTCCGAGATTGATCTATAACAGTTCAAATTCAAAAGTCTTTGCCTGCGGTAATCTAGTACACGTGTATTATGATCACATTATGGCGTAAGTCGATCTGCCATTGCGGGGGCACTGGCATCAGAAGGAGGGTGTGAGGTGGGGCTAGTCTTTATCAGTTTTACTCGATAGAAATGCGGATATACCAGGGCATGGTCAGCAGGAGGGGTGTAAAAGGTGTTCCCCCGCTCTCTCTCACTCTCTCTATCTTTCTCTGTCATACACTTTATCTCTCTTCTTTTATTAATACTTTCTTCTATTTTCTTTCTATTTCTCTCTCTCTCTCTTTCTTCCTCTGTCAAACACTTTCTCCATGAGTCTTTCATTCTTTCTTTCTATTTCTTGCTCTTCTCATTCTCTCTCTCTATCTTTCTCTCTCTCTCTCTCTCTCTCTCTCTCTCTCGCTTTCTCTTTATCTCTCCCTCTTCTTGCTTTTGTTTTTCTTCACTGTAGCTATCCCACCGAACATGAAAACTAGTCTTTCAAATACCCAACCAGTACATGAAAAAGGTTTGACAAATTTTATTTTCTATTTATTTGCATAGCCTCCTGTCACCTCTTCTTAAAAGTGCTACAAAAGACTAAAGAACAAAGCATATTTGCCATCATCTTCATTCTTTTAAAATATGAAGATAGTACTGACCTCTAGGAGAAGTCGATGCCTATTGATTTCCGCAGTTAAATCAAATAAAGTGAACTGATTGAATGGAATTGAGATATTTTTAAATTTAAACTACTTCGTCATAGAACTTTCAGTTTACTTTACCGTAATTTTGCTAAAAATTGTTATCCTTGGAAATTGGAACACCAATTTATTTTCGTTCCGGCAAAAGCAATCCTAATTGTTATCTTTTATTACATAATAATATGCAATATGATGATAATAATTGGAACTTTAAAAGAATTTGAATAAAAGTGTTTGAAAAGTGAGTCTAACTATGGGATCGAGAAATTTAAAAATAATGCAATTAAAAACAGAGATATCCATCTTAAACCACTTTTGAGCTCTCTAATAGCTCGACGAGACACTTTCCTCCGGGAAATCCCCCACCCACCCACTTAAAACTGATTCACGTTCATGAAAAAGTAGTCGACAAACTTTAAACAGTCCTGAACAAAGAAAAGTAACGCATGAGCGCTACCAAGGGACCAACTGAACTACTTAGCATGCGCAGTACGTCGGTCACGTGATTCGTTATCTCGAACACTCGATACGTGAGAAGCGGCGGAGAGCAAGCTTCCGTCTTACTAATGGATGAAAATGGGCGACAGTTCCGCCTCTTCCTCACCTCTTTCCCTTTAGAATTTTTGAATGATGTGCCGCCTTTCTTCTAGAAAGTGTCCAACATGACCGAAAGCATTATTTTGTCAAAGTGACTAGGCAATCACCTACTTTACAATGGACTTTGGTGTTTTATTACAGGTTTTATAAAATCTATAACGATGTTTAAAAATTAGTGCCATATTGCAATGATTAAAGCTGAAATTAAAAGTAATGATTACAATATTTTTGCTCTCAGTTGATAGGTATCATGTAAAATATGAATGTCGGAGCCTAGTGAATACGTCGACCGAATGTTGTCCACATGCTACGGGTTCGAATATCTGCCACTGCACTAAACGTCCTTTGGCAATACATCATTCTACTTTTGACACATTACTCTCCCGCCGCTGAAGTTAGAGGGTAGAAATTCCTTCAATAATTGAGTGCCATGTCATGGAAACTCGGCTCAGCCCGGTGCTGTAAAGCAGTTTGCATCCTGAGGAGAGAAAAAAAAAAAATCGCTTTAGAAATCGTACAATCAAATAGCGAATGGCTGTCATCTGCAAAATGTGACATCATCAATTAAAGAGTGCAAAAATTATACTCTAATTATAAAATTAACGTACAAAAACCCAACGAACAAACGAGAAATTTCTTTGGTTATTTTTTTTCCCTTCGATGATGAACTGTTAATACGAAACTTCCACCATTTTCACTAGCTTTTCCGACATGAAGCTTGTGTTCGGATTTAAATGCATGAAATAGCAGGCTATTTTAGACGGATTTATGAATTTCCATTGAAAATACAAAATTGACTGGGACATCAAATTGACGCCGCCGAATAGTTTTTAATTTTGTTTTCAATCAGCAGATGGTAATCCTATGAATAATCAATGCTTTTATATTAGCTATTAGATGATTGATAAACAATTACATTTGAGCTGCAACAGGTTATTATGCGGGTTATACTTTCCTGCTTACATGGCACAATTATCTATTGTTTTGTTTTGTTTGTTCCGTTTCAAAGCCCCCCCCCCCTAACTTTTCTTTTAGAATAGTTCCCGGCAGTGTCTATTCCAAATGGATTATCACTTAATTATGTGATCAGGTATGACGGCCGATATTATCCTGGGGAGAATGTTTGGGAAGAGTCATAGAGTCGTCTGTTTTCCCCCTATTATTTAACATGCCTCTATTATATTGGACATGGCAGAAAATCTAAAAATGTACGTTGGTCGAATAAAGCCTTTGCTTGCTTCTTCATGTAATCTCTGTGAATCAAAAGAGTGCAAAAAGCACCATCCCCCTGAACAAAAACCGAGATGATAAAAAAAAGGATAAGAAAAAAAGAATACATTGGAAAAGAACTATCTCAACAGGCATTTTTTAATTGTATGTGTTTTTTATTTTTCTAGACAAAAACCATACGGCAAATGGCATTAGTTATTCATTATGGTCGAATAAACATAATATTGGTTTGGAACATTTAAAATTCTGAAATTATTTTCTGGAGGTTTATCTAATGTAATTTCCATATTGGCAGTGACAAGATAAGTGGAGAAGGAGATATGACTGCAAAGATCAAATTTAATATTTCTTTCCATTTCGGGCGTCACGTCGACTCTGAAAACGTGTCAAATTTCGTTGAAGAATGTCAAATGGAATAAATTGATGCGCCGTCGTTTCAAATTGAAGAAGGACTGTCCCGTCACCCCGAAGAAGACGATTTTTCAAAAACGAAACAAAAAGGCTGAATGTTTGCTTTACATGCCGGTATTTGAAATGTTCATTGAATCTGGGGAAAGCAATTTCATCAACAAATGATTTATTCTCTGATTGCCGGCTTTTTTGATAGGTTTTTGTTTTAAGTAACGTAATTTAGTTGTACTCTCTTCATAGAGCAAACGCCTCTGCTTCATTTTGATATGTTACTAGGCTATTAGTTTGTCTAATATGGAGAAGAAAAAAAACAACAAGAAGATGAGCACATGTGGTCGCCAAACACCAGCAACTGATGGTGGCATCCAGGTAACAGGTATAGTTTTTCAATGTCTGTTAATTTATTTCACACTTTCACTTCCTCCCATTTTCTACTTGCCCCCATCTCCCTCCTTCTTTCCCATTTCTCTCTTATTTTCCGTTTCTGTCACACATTCTATACGTTGTTACTCCTCTTATATATCTGCAATACATTCAATGAAAAAGAACATTCTTGTATAAAAGGCCTTTTCTAAAGGTCCTTTTTTTTCGTCCCCCTCCTCATATCCTCACTGATTGCCTTATATCCTATGGACACCGACAGTGGATTACCATGTTTAGTTTTATTACACGTTGTAGCATCGTCGGTAAAAGATAATTAAATTAATTATTTGTTGCATGTTGCTGGGAATGGGATCACTTCCAATAATCGATATTGGCCATTCATTGTCCCCTACTCCTAATGATGGCGTTCGCCTCTCTTTCCCTGGGGCTTTGTGCGCATCCATGACCATGAAAACGAAATGAGGAGAAGTAACTGTCAAGGGAACACGAAAAATAACCAAGCAAGTCTTAAATTGAATTCAAGTATGGAGTATGTGGCAGTGTTTTGCAAACCAAATTCGAGATGAGTGCCTATCCGTGACTTCATCACCTACTTGACCTTTTGCCGGGACGAATGCTATGTCTGCCAAATCATCATCATTACGGTGTTTCTTGCCAGTAATCATGTCGTGCGTGTCCGTCGTTTAAGAGGTACAAGGGGCCTGGGACAGAGGGGTAACGCTCGGGGGAGTGGGGATAACTTTGGCGTATCGTTGATCGAGGTAGGATAACTTTGCAATATGTTCGTTTTTCCCCTCATCTAGTTCCTCGGTTTATCGTCATCACATTACCGTATCGTTACCTCCGTCACGATTGCGTTAAACCATGTCGTGCGTGTCCATCGTTTAAGAGGTACAATGGGCCTGGGCTGGAGGGATAGCGCTCAGGGGAGTGGGGACAAGTTTGGCGTAACGTTGAGGTAGGATAATTTTGTAATATGCTCGTTTTAAACCCTTTCCAGTTCCTCGGTATATCGTCGTCATCGCGTCACCGTATCGTTATCTCCGTCACGATTGTCGTAATCATGTCGTGCGTGTCCCGAAAAGAGGTACATGGGGCCTGGGATGGAGGGGCAACGCTCAGGGGATTGGAGGTAAGTTTTGCGTAACGTCGAGGTTGGTGTTCATTTTTGCCCCCTTCTAGTATCGATATCGACGTCACGACCATCGTCATACTCATCCTTATCGAAGTCATTGATTTCATCATCATTATCGCCATTATGACTTGTCGCCCTCTTCAAAATCATCACCATTTCCTATCATTATCATCATCATCTTCGTCATCATTATCATCGTCATCGGCTTTAACGTCATCATAATGTCTCTACGCTGTCATCATCATTATCATCATCATCATCGCCATCATCATCATCATCATCATCATCAACATCATCATCATAGTCATCGTTATCCATTTCCTCCTCCTCGTCCCCATCTCCGTCCTCATCTTCATCATCGCCACGACGCTTATCATCATCACCATCACCAGTTTCATCATCTTTTCTGAAGCCCACGATTTCTACCGGCAGCCTCTCATTTTATAGTAATAATCCTTTATGTTAGGTTCGCATTATTCGTTAAAATGCTTCTTTGCAAAGTTACAAGATCATCATAACACTATAGCCCTTCGTCTTCTCCTTGTCTCCCACTTCCTCCTCCTTATTATCATCATCATCATTTCATAATCACCATCATCATCATCCTCAGCGCCATCAACATATCATAAGTATTATAATCACCATCACCATCCGCATCGCCGTTATCGTCGTCAACGGTCATGTTCATCATCATCTCATCAACATCATCAAAATCATCATCAACAGCAACATCATCATCATCATCCATTATAACAACAGCAACACAGTAACAAAAACAGATGATCAAAAAATATTATGTACAATAACCATAATGACTGAAAACTCCATCCTTTGCCGCTGCTCTCCACGATTACGCAAAACTGCTCAAGGCTGCTCGAGGCGATCCATTATTTACTCCGAAGTGTTAGCAAGGCTATCGATGCCGACGCTGCCTATTCACCATCAATCTCATCACCCTTGCAAATCATCATAATGTTTAATCATCATAAGTATCAGGAGCATCATTTTCCAATCTGTTATATTTCACCTCAGTTTTACATACAGTAATATCCAAGGTGAAACTAGTGACAGATCCGGGGGAACATTGGGGGGGGGGGGGGG
>BEXV01000151.1:111878-122917 GCA_003118195.1 Hemicentrotus pulcherrimus | reverse complement strand
CAAAGATAGACACAAATTATAATCGGTAGTTACCATGGTAACATTAGAGAGAGGAGAAACCTGTTTAATTTGGGACGAAATTGTACCTTGTAGTAACCGCTAATTTCTGAAAGGAATTAATATCCTATTTTTTTAGAGGAACGTGATGACGAGAGTCAGAGAGGGAGAGGAAGAGAGTAAGAAAGAGAAAAAGAGAAGGGACATTAAAAACAGTGAATTAATGTTTAGGCATGTCACTATAACTATGAGCCATGAAGGAAAAAAACAAACTCGCCCAATTTGAGATGGAATTATGATTATTCTTGATCTTCCAAAGTTTTGGGTGGAAACAACTTCCGAGCGAATGATAGGAGAATAGTCAGGAATTTTTTTTTTTAATAGTTTCATTATAAAATGCCAGTACGAAAATTAATATGAAACGTTTTACTCCAGGTGCTACATTTTACTCATAATATACATGTTTTTTCGAACCATCTAAAATTACTGGGCGGATGCAAAATCCGAGTAGATAACACAAAATTGAAATCTCCAAGATCATTTAATCAAGAAAAAATAAATCGAACACTCAATCAATTGAATCCTTGATGGAAAGCTGGTAATCCCCGAAGAGGTTGCTATGGTTACCGATAATTTGTGTCAGTTATCGCTAAGCAAATTTCTCCCGGATTCGAGCGGTTCGGAATTAACGTGCACATTCTCTTGTTTACCATGCGAAGACAACGCAGTAATGGGGCTACATGCAGCTTTTTATTTTATTTATTTGACCTAGTAACCGCTTTCCGAAGGGCACATCCCATCACAACTTGAGCTTAAGATTAATACGCCTGGGTGGTCGCCCCTAGTCGCATCTCAAAGAAGAGGCCCCTGAAGGTGAATAATAATTTGTGAGCTTTTGCCTTCTTTTTATCCCTACATGTATGAGGATTCCATTTAGCAATTTTTTCATAATGCATGTGAAGGATTGCTTGTGATGGCTATAAATAAATTAAACTCCCAATCACATAACGGTGCCACAGTGTTTTGTTTACGTAGTCCATATCATTCTGTGCGCTATAATTTGGATTGATTGTGATTTTCAGCATTTCTTTTCTCCAATCATTTTATTACCATTTTCAGGGAAAACCCACAACCTTACAAAATATACTTTGTTGGCTATAAATGAATTAATACTCTCGACTACACTTTGGTGCCACAGTGTAATGTTTACGTAATCATCTGTCCCCTATAATTTTGATTGATTATGATTTCAGCATTATTTGTCTCCAATCATTAATGTTTATTTCTATTTTCGGGGGAAATTCCACAACCTTACAAAAAAGACCTTTTTGGCTATAAATATATTGATATTTTTGACCACATTTCGGTGCCAGAGTTTCATGTTTATGTAGTCATCTGTCCGCTATAATTTTGATTGATTATGTTTTTTCAGCATTTTTTTTCTCCAATCATCATATCACTTTTTTTAAGGAAAATTCCACAACCTTACGAAATGGACTTTTGCTATTTACCATGATATAATCAAACATTGTGGAGCTAGATCCTCCTATTTTATTTGATGCAACTCATATGATGCATAATTCATGCATGAGTGATCAAAATGAATTTGAAGAATGGAAACCAAAAAGTCATTTGGCGGACGGTATCTGAATTTCAAAGAGAAAATCACATTTCTATAAAGTCGAGTTCCTGCCCTTTCCAAATGTGCGTCATTTATTCATTATAAATGTGACTAAGTTATGATAAAACATCGATAATTCTCGGTTTCGTTTTGTTTTCTTTCTGGGTCGCACTGTATATACAACAACATTATACAGATATACAGGTCCATTCATTTTATTTGACTCTATGTCCAGGGTTCAATTTCATCCCCGCAGCATCGTCCTTTGGCAACGTGTACCTGGCAATTGATGGGGTAATAATGAATCCAGGGCCCGGAGGAAGACAAGGAATAATCATTACTTATCTGTATTATTACTACAATAGCTTCGGGAAAGTATTTTTCTTCTTCAAGTATGTTAATATTAATCTTGAAAGGGCTCAACAACCTTTCACTATACAATCGCACAGTAGCGTACGCAGGATTTTTTCGAGGGGGGGGGGAATTTGCAAATAGCGCCAAAAGTTCGTAACAACTCAGCCAGCCGCTGGATAAGGAAGGGAAGGGGGGGCGGTAAGAGCACATTTTTTTTTTAATTAGAAAAAATTGACGGGGGGGGGGGGGCTTAAACCCCCAAACCACCCCCTGCATACGCGCCTGACCAGTACCCAACCTCATCTTTAATCCTGGATTCGAGCACTTCACTTGATTTGCAGATGTGGGCTTCATTGTCATTACCCTAAATTGCCATTTTATATTTGTTCTGCAATCATTTTCTTTTTAAAGTCCACCTGCGTCTCTACGTCCTCAGGTTTTTATTACCCGATATCAAATACGTTAACAAATCCCATGTCACATTTAGCTATCGGGTTCGGGTGCGAGATGATTTACCCTATATCTGCTCATCTTGCTCCAAATTACCCCGTTTTCCTCACTCTCTCTCTTTCGTCAATCAAATCGTTGGCTACCGCGGAATCTGTCTCACCCGTCTCCCTCCTCTGTGCTTCTTTCTCTGGTTCTTTCTCTCTTTCTCTCTCTGTCTCTTTCTGTCTCTCCTCTCTCTCTCCCTCTTTCTGTCTCTCCACTCTCTCTCTCTCTCTCTCCCTCTTTCTGTCTCTCCTTTCTCTTTCTATCTCTCTCCGTTTGTTGATATGTCTGTGCTCTGTTATTATTACACATATCCGTACATTACCATGGATAAAAGAGAAAAAATGGCGAAGTGATAATTGCTGTAAAGAACTGTAATTTTTTTACTGAAAGGAGATTTGTAGTGTGTTTTCCCCATACTTTTACCTGTTTTCCGATCGAAAGTAGAACAGAGCCGAACGTATTAGCTGCTGAAGCATAAATAAGCGTTCGCATGGCGCGCATCTTTCCCCGTCCTATAATGGCAAAATAATTTGTCACATGATGGTTGTTTAAATTAGGTCAGGGCTGGTCGCAAATATATACTGTATTTAATTCAGGAAAGACCTATCTTTTTTCACAGGATATGAAAACAGTGGGGACCAAATAAAAATAGAAGAAGTCCTCATTTAGGTCTCCAAAATAAAATAAATATAATGATAACAAATAAACGGGGCATCGATCATACATATTTTGAACATGCATGATCCCTGTGAAGTAAAGTTTCTAGACAAATCGTTTTGTTAGAACTTGTGAACTTTTCGGATATTTTCAGCTACATTTTATGATATTTTCGACCGGCACCCCTCCCTCAGTTCAAAATGGCCTACGGACGCCCCCTGTGCAGACAGACAGATTGATAGGAGGATGCCCCCCCCCCCACTCCGGGATCGGAATGACCGCATGCGTGTTACCAAAATGTCCGGTAAAGGGGTTCTTTTCACGCACGAAAGTCCGGCTTGTACATACACAAAATTGACATTACACACCGGACTTAGGGGTTGTTTTCAAAAGAAGGGAACACACATATTATGCGTACCCTAAATAACACTGAGTGGAGGCACCGGGGAGGATGCATGTGTGTTCTACTATGTAAAACCAAGAATGGGAGGAAATACGCGGGGTCATAAGTCGAACATCTTAAAGCTCTGCAAACTAGAAAGAAAAAGAAAAAAATGTTCACCAGACTGTCACTGTCGTCCCCGCGAAACAGAAAAGTGCCGTTTTCCTATGGTTACGATGGTTACTAAAACAGAGCCGCTTTTTATTTGTGTTCCACCTACCTCTCAAATAATGGGACTATTGTTTACTTTGTTTCTTAGACCGTCAGCATGTTAAGTGTTTGGAGTCAGGATTTTCCCCACAAATTAGGAGGATGGGGAGGGATGAGGTAATAAAAACACGACAATTAAAACAATAAACACGGATAATAATAATAAAATAATGTGGGGGCACACATGCACAAGTCATGTACAAAGCTATGCATATAATACATCGAGATTGTAGTAAACGTGTGTTAGAGTTGCTTTGAATTAGACGAGGGCGGGTGGGGGCCGCGAGGGGCAGAGAGAGAGAGAGAGAGAGAGAGAGAGAGTAAGAGAGAGAGAGAGAGAGAGGGGGAGGGGAAAAGAAAGAGTTGAGAGATGCTTTTGGAGAGAGAGTGAAAGGGAGAAAGAGGGAGGTATTGAAAGGAGCAGGGAGGGAGAGAGAGAAAGTGAACTGAACTATGTGATGAGAGCGGGAGGGAGACGGGAAGAGAGAGAGATATATATATATATATAGAGAGAGAGAGAGTGTGAGAGAGAGAGATCTTAGACAGATAAGTCTCAATGTATATATGAAAAGCAAGTACTGGCCGGGGTAACGCCTTGGTATGAGTGTGGTTTTTCTGACGTGTTATCTATCTCAGATCTTTGACAAACAAGACAATAATTTCAGACAGCGAGGAAGACGGCGGTTGACCGTCGCTGAAAGGATAAACCCCAAAGAAAGGAAATGTCTTTTTTCAAAAGTAAGGTGATACATTCAATATTCCATGAGGTTTTCACGGTAGGTATAGGCGTAGGTATAGAGGGGACAGGGTTGAACCCCTACCCCCTTTAACTTTTTGTATGTGTGTGTTTTGGACGAACCCCCCTTGCTTAAACAANCCCCCCCCCCCCCCCCTTGCTTAAACAAAAAAATAATAGTAAAAAGTAATAATAATGGGTGATCCCCCCAAAAAATTGACCTTACCCCCCGCCCCCAAACGAAACGAAATATCGATTGGCCAAATTTTCTTATTCTTGGACAAAAAAAAAGTCTCACACCCCCGAAACATCGTGCCTACTCCATCAAGTGGACATATTTTTTATCTTTTAGGCAACATGCCACTATTCATTTATATTTCTACGCATCATGAATGATTGAAAACTGGAGCATCCGCAATTTAAATCAACATAGATCGTAAACAACAGACGGAATGGGTTGGTATATAAGAAACTTGACAGCAAATATGAAAACAAAATCCATAACTGGTGAAAGGGTGTGGGAGGGGTCTCATCAAATTCTGGTCTCGCCCTCTTTTCCAATTTATCGTTTTACTGTTTTTAAAAATCTATTTATCCTTTTCGTTCTTTTCCTTTTTCTCGGACTAATTCGACGGGAGGCATGTTTCTCCTCTGTCCCCTTTGCCCCCATGTAGCTACTCCACTGCATGCACACACCCCCTATTTCCATATTTCTATCTTGCTCCTTTTGTCCTCAATTTCCAGTCAGTGATGCGATCAATCTGATCAGATATCAGGAAAGATTCGTCTCTTATCAGGTCGATCTATATTCATGAATATCCAGTAGGCTTATCCTCTCGCCCTAGTGCTCCCATCAAAGAACCTCCGAGAGTTTTAAAAAGAGAAGTGGGGATTAAAAGAGGAATCTCTAGTTCTATTTCCATCTATCATCCTAATAAGGAAAGGTTGGTTAAGGCTCAAGTTTCATCGGGATTTCCGGACCATTTGTGTTTCTTGATACCTCTTTTTAGAGTGCACCTCAAAACTTAATCAGAGCAAAATTCAAAGAAAAATAGAAAACAATGACAAAGAAAGGGGGAAAAAGCTACGGGACTGTGGTTAGTGAACAGATAAAATAATCTACTTGATGGAAGATCTGTCAAATGGGAGAGGTGTTTCTTAACAAGAAATCAACATATTCACCTTTCTTTTTCTTTAATATTCGATCCTTTTTATCAATTTCCTCACCCTCAGTCGCTATGCGTTTGCAGTATTTGCACATTAAGACTAAGCTGTCAGCATAATGTACCGGTATACCCTCTGCTCAAGACTTCAAGATTGGTGGTAAAGTGACAAATTAGAGTCTGCACGTACAGACTACTCTCCTTCTTTACGCCTTTCCCCTCTCCTCTCCTCCCTCTATCCCCTCACACAGTTCCTTTCTTCTCACCGTCTCTTCTTTTCTTCTTCTTCCTCCTCCTATTCTTTGTTTTGTTCTTTTTCCTCCTTTCTTTCTCTCTTCTTCTCTTCCTCCTCTGCCTCATCCTTTTTCTTCTTTTCCTTCTTCTTCAATTACTTTGATGAAGGAATTGTCATAATAATAAACGAGTATTTGGACTCAAATTTACATCTAACAAGGGAAACGCTCTCGCCGGTCTCGCCTGATTACACAATTCCATATGATAGAAAATTGAGGTTGGAACATTATTTATAGGCAAAGTGGCCCATTAGCAGGCCCCCAAAAATGAAATCCTCTGAATATAATCAGCATTTTGAAGTGAATATTGACTTAGAATCATCAGAAGAATTATTTACTATTATTTGTACCAAGATCGATAACTTTAATGAAATATGAACAAATAACAAAAATTGATTTATTAATTCTCATATTAAGTTGTGAAAACATAATCCATGTCTACTGACCCAAAATGACCTTTGACCTCGTGACCTGAAATCTGTGTCATATGATTTGTGATACCTGATAACTCCTGCCTTGGAATTTGAACAAACACTTTTTTTTCAAAATTATATCAAAAATTAAAAAACTTGGCCTTTGTTTAAGTTTTTCGATGATGATGCTACAACATAGTCTAAATCAGTTGACCTGAAATGACCTTTGACCTTGATTTTGTGACCTGAAATTCTGCTCACACGATTGGGGATACTTGATAACCCTATAGTCCAAGTTTCATTGACTAAGAACTTATACTTTCAAAATGATATAAAAAATTCAAAAACAACCTTAGATAACCTTAGGTTAAGGTTTTGATGTTGACGCCGCCGCCGGAAAAGCGGCACCTATGTCTCCCTATTTGCTACGCAGGCGAGACAAAAATGGAAAAGTACAAGTGAATGTTAAGAAACAAAAACAGAGATTTTATGACATTCAATAAACTATCAGTACACGTGTACATTGTGTACTTGGAACTCTAAGCAGTCTCAATTGTACAGGATCATTACATACTGAGAACAGAAACAAATACAGTTTTGAGGTCACTACATGTGAAAAACTCACTAATACAAATCTGAGGCTTCTCCAATTTCCGTTGCTTATTCATTTGAGTGATATGCGACTACCTTTTAAGTAGTTCATTTGCTTGAACCCATATACGCCGATCAACTCAAGTCCCATCACTTTTTTGACAAATATAATTTTCCTCTAGCTTAAACTAGAGCTTCTCGCATATTTGATCTTCATTTATACTGGAGTGACAGGCAATGTGAAAGCCCATGGTAGCTTTTCTAGTTTAGGGTTCTACAGAGGAGGGGGTGTAAAATCTTAATATAATGTCTGACAAGCAAGGTACTTGATTAACGGTAGTCAGCAACTTAATCTCTACATGGTCAGCGTTCGCATATCGAATCAAATTTCTCCTCACACTTCTGGTTTTTCATATTTTCAGACGTCTACTTGGGTCAAAAGATTTTTTAAAGGGGCACAAGAGCAAAATTTGGCCTATTGGAGGTACGTTTTTACTTTCTTTGGTGTAGTTTACTTTTTAAAAGGGGGTATGGACCTGTCGAGTCCCACCTCCTTAAATCTTCCACTGCTTTGCATAGAGCATACACATGTATTTCAGCAAATCACCTCTCATCCCTATTTTTTCATTTTTTTCACTCTGTTACAATGACCATGGAATTGGATTACAAAACAATTTTTCAAATGCAATTGTTTTGCATGTTCTAGCAACCACCTGTATAGAATGACCACCTGTCAATAAAGATTGCATTCTGATTACCCCCAACAATGTTTCTCAATAAAACCTGCATTAAAGTAACCTGTACCACATAAAGACCAGCTACAAGAAGACAGTGTTTCTTGTCTCCCTTGACAGGTCTTTTTAGACATGTTTCACAATACATACGGTAAGCACAATGAACAGGGAAGTAAATTTAACACCATGATTTTCCAGTCTACTTACGGATTAAATTGGGGAAAGAAGTATATATCTGTACATATTGTTCGAAATTTAAAAACGAAACAAATGCAACTGCTTCTCCTATATGCCTCCGCCCGAAATTCAGTATAGGAAATGGATAGATTTATTCATGATATATCACGATGAAACAAAAAAGCCCATCTCTTGTGGTTCTTGAGATAAGGCAATTAGGAAGGCTAAAACCTGTTATTCAAAAATTGATCTCTGTGATCTTTGACCCCAAATTTTGATCAGATCATCTTCCTATGGTGATTAATTCAAAAAAATTGATCTCTGTGATCTTCGACCCCAAAATTTGATCAGATCATCTTCCTATGGTGAAACATACTATCACATAGTTTGAGCCTCATATATCTTGTGGTTCTTGAGATATCGCGACAAGGCTATATCTAGTACATGTGTATTTTGGAAATTGACCTCTGTGACCTTTGACCTATTAACCTAAAAATCCAATCAGATTGTCTTCAAATGGCAATACACAATATAACAAAGTTTGATTGAGCCTCATATCTGTAGTGGTTCTAGAGATTTGCAATAACAAGGCTAACAACTGGAATTTCAGAAGCTGACCTCTGTGACCTTTGCCCTAGTTTAATACTCCAAAATCTAATCCGATCGTCTTCCCGTGGTGATACATAATATCTACAAGTTTGAAGCCCATACACTGTATCTCAAGTTTAAGAGAAAGCGGACGGATGTACGACAAACGGACGGTTGGACAACACGATAACATAATGCCTCCAGCACCACCTAATGTGGGCAGAGGCATAAAAAGGGTACTGGTAAATATCTATTTTTTCTTCTGAAACAGATGTACGTAATAGTCAAATACAGAGTTTCTCTTCTATGATAGAAATAGGTACAGGTATAATATATGTTGGTAAGAGCACTTGTTCATGACCTTAATCCTTCGCATCAGAAAAAAATAATACACTAAAACGTAAAATTAGACCCTTCCTATAGTGTGGTTTACTTCTTGGCACAGATAGAGTTTTGCAGAATAATCCAGAAATAATGTACTTGCAAGTTCCAAATAGGCAAGCAGATCATGATGCCTTCATAGCTTGCAATTTCCATCAGAGTCTTTAAAAGGAGGAGCTGGAATTCAAGTCCTTGAATCTGAAAGGTGTCACCTCTGCTTCTGCCTCTTCTCTTTAGGCTCCTCCCCAGGAGTTATTTCCTGTCTTGATGTCTTCGTAACAGTCTTTGCCTCTAACTCTCTCAGCTGCTCCACTGACAAACCACTGGCTTCCAGACTAGCCTTCACCTTCCAAAGTTCATCAGGGGCCAGTTCTGTCACCTTCTGAACGGACATTGCAGACCTAATGGTGCCATTCCTGGTGACTGGAATCATAATATGGAAGAATAAAATATATAATTACTCAACAGAAATTGTGGGCCATAAGCTATTAAGGGGTATAAAAGTATGGAATTCTTATTGAATTTCTGATGACATGAATCCAGTGTATTCATTGATAATCAGAGAAAATGAGAAAGAAAGTTGAAAAGTGATTTAAACAATTCAAAGGCACTAGAGTGATCACTTTTATTTCATGTACATAATACGTAATCATGGTGTGCAAGATTGGGTTGTGTCACAGGGGATATGCCTACAGAATTTAAAGAAAATTATGCTACATAATTTTCTACCCCAATAACCAAAAAAATACCTCATTCTTTTTTGGGAAAACTCTATAAGAAAATGTTCAAGACCCCTCAGAGAGGGGCCTGTAAAATGTGTCATTTGCTGAGAGCTAAAAGGGTGTCACAATGCAAAACTTGAGTTTACACCTTTCTTGCTTTGAACTGACTATGTGTGTTTATCTCAAATGAACCTGTAAATTGAAAAGGTTCAAAAATCTAGCCTTCCTATCATTGATACGTACATGCATGGACGAGTGTTGATTGGCAGTTGGTAGAAATAGCAGCTTTTGCTTTGTCCTCACTCAGACCAAATAAGCTCCCTCTGAAGATCGTATGGTTAAGGGAAATAAAAAAATGTATCATCATTATGATCCCAATATCTGGAGTGAGGTGCGATGGCTCAGTGGCAGAGAGCAGGGATCTTGTAAACCAGTTTGTCAGATTCTTCTGCTTCTATTGTAAGTAAGTTATTTTTATTTTCGGAGTGGACTTGCCCTTTAACAAATACTGGAAAGTTTAAAGTAAAAGATTATCATTTAATGTGTATAGGATTTTTTTTCCTTTTCTTTCAAGGAGCGTTTTATTCGAAATATCTACCATACATTACATACAACTTTTTTTTAAAATTACATTTACTGCACCTGATGCTTCTATCTTGTGGTTATAGAAGAAGTGTGCCACAGGCTACACCAATAAATACAGTATTCCTTGAATCTTATGTGTCTGAAAGAATAACCAATAACACTAAAAATATTGTCTATAGGCTATATACTTAGCTTTCATTTAAATACAGGGTATTAAAGGTAAATTAAAGGTACTATAATAAAAAGTTTTGGGAAATTCGAAAATCGGGTGGAAAGTGATTCTTTACAATTTTGATATATTTGGATGCCCCTGTAGATGTATTATAAGCTCAAGAAAAATTATTTACAATTTCATAACTTTAGACTCAATTTCAACCGCAACAATATTCAACAATCCCTGAATATTGTAGGATAGCATATGCTTCCAATATGTGCATTTGAACCGAATTCATGACCCCATTCCAAAACTTTGTATTACCTTTAAGATTTGTGGAATGTTATTGTTATACCCTCTGGCAAACTTTTTTTTAAAAGTGATACCAATCGTAGAGCGGCTCAAGATTCTAAGCATTTTATGGCTACATATATACCCTACAGCTTGGATTCCAATTATCCTTTCAATCCCTCTTTTTGAAACATATATAATCAGTATTCAAAGAATTGTTTTATCCTCTAGTACTTATCAGGCTTTAGTAACTTTATGCAGGTTGTTAATTTGTTACACTATAGCCTTTGGCAAACTCAATTATACCATAAAAGCAAATGATTTTTTGATTAATGTAAAATGTGTTTTTATAACCTACTTTTAAAATGTAGTACATTGTCAACAAAAATTTAAACTTATTTTGTATGAATACCCTTCCCCCCCCCAAAAAAAAAA
>BEXV01000151.1:55636-68802 GCA_003118195.1 Hemicentrotus pulcherrimus | reverse complement strand
ATTAGCAATTTCAGCTGATGGATAAATATTTCAAATGATATTCTGTACATTTCTATGGAAGAAAACTGCTACACAAAAGATATTTTGTATAGCAGTCATGCAAAAATGCATAGCAAATTGTGATGCGATACGAGGAA
This sequence comes from Hemicentrotus pulcherrimus, assembly GCA_003118195.1. Lineage (NCBI taxonomy): Eukaryota > Metazoa > Echinodermata > Echinoidea > Camarodonta > Strongylocentrotidae > Hemicentrotus > Hemicentrotus pulcherrimus. The sequence continues at coordinate 68,665 of BEXV01000151.1, read as the reverse complement.
AATTATTCCCTGCCCTACCATATCTCTGCAATATAATTGAAGATATTGAGGGATCAGTGACACAAAGACGTAACTCTATTTTGGCCATTTTGAGAAAAAGTGGTTTGTCACTGAACACTTTTGCCTTGTTTTCAATGGGATTGTTGGATGGAGTTAAGTCTTTGTGTTTCCTGGAAAGCCCACATTTTTTTGAACATTTTGATATGAAATATTAATTTTGGCAAAATATGGAGTTACGTCATTGTGTCACTGAACTTTCGATATGTACTTATGGCATCAAACCTGCTAAATCTCTTAGATATTGAATACTTATCAGTAGTATTCACAAGTTAATTTCTGTTTTGAATATAATTGTCAAATATTATAGGTGTGAAACATTGAATGTATGTGTATTTAAAGGCGCTGCCCTCTCAGCATTTAGTTCATGTATTTTGTTTCTCCCCCTCCCCTTATTTTGGATGTAAGACCATTTGTCACTCACTCTCTTTCTCTCTCTCTCTCACTCTCACTCAGTCTCACTCTCTGCATGTATAACTCATACACATTGCCTGATTGTGTTCTTTTTGTTTCTAAAATGCCCATGCTTACAGATGATAAGCCGACAATATGTAGGTGAGGCCAAATCTACAGAGGGCTCCGCCGTTACAGTCATCACACGAAAGCTTCGCTCTCGAGCCAAGAAACAGTACTGAAGGGTTGCCAATGCCTGCTATTCCAATCACTTAGCTGCAACAAGGGCAGGGGGGAAAAATCCTGAATGTAGATGCCAATATTTTGGGGGGTTACAATCAGCTGTGACTTTGCTCATACAAATACATACATGTATGTCCCAAATGTTATTTTTTGTTTTTTTAATTATTTTTTCTGCTTCATTTTTCCCTTCTTATTTTCTTGATTTTCATTGTACGATACAAGATGAATGTGTCATTTTGTACAATGCATTTTATGGCTGTACAGGAATATAAACTTGAATGTTGTGAAGTTCCATATATCGACTTAAAATTATATTTTTCTTTACATTGTTGTTTAATGCATGTACCGGGTAGTAATTTTTTTTCAGCATATAGTTATTGTTTTGCTTTTCTTAACTTTATCTGAATAAATGTTGCATATGGCCCAATGTGACTCTCAATACATATTGTATTTTATTCTTTTGTAAGCGCTGTTATATCATGTCATCAGTCTGGGATCAGTTCAAATTCAAGAAAGGGGAGAAGATAAGAGAAGAACAAAATTCAGGAAAAATTGCATTTGCAACCAAAGCTCTACTCCAAGTGCAGTTTTACTCCTTAAACGAAATAGTGCCATTTAATTCATAGTTATTTCTGAACCGAAATATATGTTGAGTTGTGGATAAAACATGCTTGTGGCATAAAAGTTACCAGTAGAACTACTTTGTAAATTAAAAGTAGATGAAAACAGTCTAAGATGGTCAAAGAAATACATTCACATTATGCATATTGCAATTACATGTGGTGTATCTTCAATTGCCAGATAAATGGATATTAACAGAGGCCATATTCAGTCCTTCATACTATTATGAACTCTCCCTGCTAATGCTTTGCTGCAAGGCACTCAGCAATATCCAATAAGGTCCAGTAAATGTGTACCTTTAACTGTATATGATGTGTAAATAGAAAAATATAAAGTAATCTTGTTATATGACAAATGTGAACATGAATAAGGCAGATCATGGTACTTTCTGCTTCAAATTTTAGTAAATAATGAGAAAGAAAATGTGTAAAACATGACTTGCAATGTACATGTAGTTTCAAAGAGATACTAACAGTGCCTTTCCACAGAAAGGTATGAAATTAGTAATTCTTTTTTCCATAGAATTAGGCAGATATGGACCAAAATATGAGAAAGAAAATGTTTTTCTTCCAGTGAATGGCCTTCAAAGCAATATTGATGTACATCAGCAATTTGCATAGTGTATAGAACACGTCTGAGTTGAAGCTGATGAGCAAAATTTGAGTATACACTGTACCGTATGTACAGCGGGGTAAAGAAGTAATCATATGTGTACTTGTATTCATGTGGCATATATTTGTCAACACTTCATATTTTGTAAATGAATAATGAATGGATATAAAATGCATTAAGTATTGTAAAACAGATATTTGCCTTGTCTTTGGGCAGTGTGGGTTCATTTTCTAAAAAAAGAAAAGTCATAGTGCTATTTTGTATACTTGTACTATTACATTGTAAGTGTGGATCTATTGTTAAAATGCATAACAGACTTCTATTTATAGGATCGCAAGATTGCAAGTAAACTTTGTAGGCAATTGATATTGTTGTATGAAGAAACTTCCATTAAAAGCAACATGAGTTTGCTTATCTTGCTATAAACGCTTGTCTTCAGTGCTATTTTGTTCTTTTCTTAGATACAGTATATCACTTGTACTTTTCATCAATTTCCAAACTCTCACCAATTTACATAAAATTTCATATTTTGTAAATGAAAATGTTCTTTAAGTTCGGTTCCTTGGTCCCCGTTTAAGATATTATAATGTGTGCTTACAGTGGTAAAATTTACGTTGCATTGAGAATGCAGCTCGTAGATATGGTCTGTTGAGAGCCAGAAAGCCGTCATTTTCATGCGTTATAGCACTTTACATCGAATTAATGCCGTTCTGGCTCTCATTAGATGGTGTAGAAGAATCCCTGCAATCTGTAAAATAACAGATTTTTGTACTTTTGACGATTTTGGGGGCCCCATTTTATAAAACAGATGATGCACAGGTTTAATTCGTGGGTCGGTGGAATTGTGTGCATGTGGTACATTTGAATTTGGTCTAAAACCCACGAGGCACACCATTCAAAGGTACCTTGTGCACACATTTCACTCAAACCTGTGCATCATTTGTATATTGTGAGTTTGTGCATGAATATTTGAATAGATTGTCACTATGGACATGACTGACAAAGAAAGCAGACAAAATATACAGTTCCTCAGGTAGACAAAGGAACATCCCTTCACTGCTATTATGTAAAAATGTGTGGAACGGGTGTCACATGCATATTCACTTTGCACATAATAGCAGTGAAGGGATGTTCCTTTGTCTACCTGAGGAAATGTGTATTTTGTCCGCTTTCTTTGTCTGTCATGTTCGTAGTGTGTGGAAGTAGTCAATTTGAATTATTTTCTCTTAAAGGTACTATGTCCCTTTTGCAGCCAACCTCAAATGCTGTAGAACTTTGCAGGAATTTTGAATATGTCATGTATGTCCTATCTGTGAAATTTAAACGTTAGCAGTGTCCTCATATTCAAATTATGCAAGGAAACCCGTTTACTTGCTAGACTTCACTATCAGACACTATTGAGTGAGTGACTGGCTTTTTTATTCGAAAAGAGTTGTAAAGGGTACATGAGCATTTGTCTACATCAATAACCCACTTCTTGTAATGGCCAAGATTAAACTGATTGAATCTTTCGGTACAATTGTCTGAAAATCAAGACTATTACTTTTGGGCTCTATAGCCCTAAAGTCGATTTGATAACTAATGGTCGTTATTTTCCCACTTGAAGACATTTTCAAGCCCCACCTTTTTTAGGGAAGTCCTAAATTAGTATTATCTTTCAAATGCAGTTGGAATTTAACTTTTTCATTTTTTTGGCCTGCAAATGGGATATAGTACCTTTATAGGGCAATCCAAACTTTGTAACAAGTTATTTTTTATGATAGCAGAAAACAGAGAGAAACAGAAAGGCAGAAGTTTGAAATAGGTTGGACAAATTATAAGGGAGTTATGATCGTTTGAAAATGAGATCGCTAAATCTAACAGAATTTCAAATTGGCATTGGTGAATTGTGACATAGTTGTTGACTACTGTTTTGTTCGCCGTGAACCAAAAAATTAATTTCTGTTTTCTCCCAAGTGCCTTCTCCTGTGGGCACTACTCAAAATATATTATGGAGAGCATATAATAAGTGCTCTAGAGAGAAAAATCTCTCCCGACTCTAACATTTTGAAACATCAACATTTTAGCCATTTTCTATTTTGAAATAAATGGGAAAGTTCTTCGGCACTACCTTGCAGTGACATTACCGTTTAAGTCAATTTGAAGAGCCCATACCTACAGCAAATACAAATTTTAAAAATTGATAACTTTCACCAGTCTGAGTTTTGGCTATTGAAGGTTGGATTTTCCTTTAAGTCCCATAAATATTGTAGGCCCATGATGTCTAATTTTCTTTAAACTAACAGTAACACTGCTCTTACTGTTAAGGATTGAAATTCATTCAACCCTGAACAGCTATCAACAAAGCTATTTGGGCGGAAAAAATTCATGATTCAAGATCTAGATGTTTGGCCCATATTTTTGTTTACACCAATGCATACATAATCAATGAAACAAAATGCAGTTTTTTTGAAGAATTTCTATGCAAATACTGCATAGTTTTTATTTACTTTCATAATCAAACAACATGATATATAAATAGTACATCGGTTCCAGTAGGAGTATAAAAAATTGTCCCTACCATAATTTCAATATCTTATATTTCTCCCACACACATAAGTAACAGATGCTTTACAAGAAATAGAGGGGTTTTTATACAACTCTGCATAAATGCCAGTTTTGGAGTATTCAAATATCAAAGCCAAGATTGTCGATATAGAGACCCATTGCAAAAGCATACTCTTAAAGCCATATTGTACTAAAAATGCATGTATAATTCCTTAACTCGCTGCTTCCCTAGCTGTGCTTTTGGTTCTACCATTGACTCCTCTGTCTCCAAAGTGGAAATTAGGTATCGAGTTATGGCGCCTTTGGCAAGTCGACCATGAGATGGTGCTATGCAATAAACGGTACGCTAGTGCAGAAAGTTATCGGGTCAGTATAGCTTTAAGTTATCAATACATGGTACTAGAGCAGGCAATTGCTTCACACAGAGGTATAAAGCCATTTTGGCTCATGTGCACAAATATTTGTACAACAGCCATAAAGAAAAGGATATACTTTCTAACAAGCGTCTAGGTGTTTGCCTGTTCATAATTGTGTGCATTTTAGCAACAATTCACCTTCTAAATAATGTACATGCAGTTGGTAAGGTATGGGACAAGATAAAGTGATGTCACTATCACGGGGAATAGAAAGAAAACATGTTTTACAAAGAGAGGCTCGAAAAATGATAATTTGGGGGAATCAAGAGGGTTCTTTATAACGATTAGCAAGTTGGCTTTGATAAATGACCCAGTCCAAAAAAAATGACACTTATGTTGTATACATTTCCCATACATATAGCTCACTGTACAATGAAAATGACACTTTTTTTAAAATACATTATTCACAAAGGTTTAATTGAATAGCATACCAAAACAAATAACACAAAAAAATTAGTATGATACTCATAACAAAGACATTGTCTTTTTACCCAAATGTATGAAATGATTGGAGCATAAAAATGTGTTGCCCATCTAAAACTTTCTATTTGTGAACTGAATTGGAAGACAACGAAATGCAGTAAAAGCAATGTGGTGTTTGAAAACAAATTGCACATTTGTTCATTAGTAAATCAAATGTGTTGACTCAACAAGTTTGGCTTGGTGAACTCTGTAGCAGGAAAAAATGTCAAAATTTATTGGTATACCGGTAGTTAATCCAACACAAATACATGTTTTCAATTAGATTTGTTATTCTTCCAGGGATTAAAAGTTTATTAAGCTGTAAGCATTATTTGTACATTACAGACAAATAAATTGCCATTGTTTCATCAACATGTTTTGAAAGCAACCATACACCTGTATATTGAATGATAGCCTAATTTACTTCTTCCTTCATCGACTGTTTTATCTTCATAATTTACAACCTTTAAAAATTAGCTTTATCAAAAATCACATAATTCAATTAATTAATTGCAGACATTGTATAGATGACAATATATTAAGATATTATTGCAGCTTTAAATGTTTCCAAAGAATGAATGAAAACTTCAGTCTTACTGTTGCATAACACTTGATATTTTCAATAATAACAAAAAATGTAATAACAGTGGCACCGAAAAGGAGTGCCTCTACTATGGTGCTTTAATAGGCAAAAACTATCCTTGCATATTTCAATTATTTTCAATTATGGACGGGGGGGGGGGGGGGGGGGGNNNNGGGGGGGGGGGGGTTGCATTAAATATACTATTTATCCTGCCGTCATTTTCTTACAGCCGATAACTATTTAGGATTATGCAATTTTCCAGGATCCAGCAATTTAGCTGATATATTAATCCCATCTCCCTAAAATTGAGGTGCAATATAAAATAAATCCATTCTATCAAGTACAACCTGTCAACTGATGACAACCAACATCTAATGTATGTTAAGCACATAGTGTAGTGAAGGTGTAGCATGTGTACTTTGGTTTGTACATTTATGAAAAGTAATGAAATAATGATAAGATCACACAGGCTTTTTCATGCAAACTGAATCATTCCTTGACACGTTGTATACTTTAGATTGTATAGGCATGGTAATGGCAACATAAGCGGTGACATGATCATGTACATGTGGGAAGGCTGGCCCTATTTGACTGATTACTGTAACAATAACCACAACTACAAGTCCTTCCCCAGTGGTCTCCAGAAAATTTTGCGGAAAGGGGATCGGATTTCGGTCCTAAAGTTCCTATCTGACAAATCTATGCCAATGAGCTTTGAGCATCAATTTTCTTGGATTAGAAACTCCATAGCACAGTTTTCCAAAACCTGTTCCCAATAAATTTCAGAAGACCAATTTGGGAATTCTTTATACGTGCAGTCATGAAAAAGAAACATAAATAGAGTACGGTATCAAAAAGTTAGTCATTTGTGTTTGTTATTGAGAACATCTTGCTTTTCATTACCTACATCCTTGAGAATGATGACCTGTGGGGCTAACTGTCAACATGTATTTCAGAGGTAGTTACTGTGACCGTTTTTCCTAGACTATTTATGTCCTTCTTAAGACATTACTCATACATCTCAGAAGTTTCATCAAAAGAGAAAAGAAAAATAAGAAGTAAATTCCCATTATTTTTTTTTTTTAAATCATCAACAGAGGTAGAACGTATTGACCTGAATGAGGCTTAAACATACCTGTAGTTCATTATTTTATATATTTTTCTTACTTCCTATATTTACTTTTAAAGATAAAAAGATACAAATCAAAGTCCAGTTTTTACTATCTTTAGGTCATAGTGTTCATACTTAAGTTAATCCTGGTTTAAGGTTTTATAATGCCTAAGGTTCAGTGATTTATTGAGCACCTGGTTTCAATCTCTTTACTCCTTACAAATAATCATACGCCTGTAACAATATGATTAAATGAAATGAATCAAGTCATGATTTTCAAATCAGAAATTGATTTCACAATCACATGATTTTCATTTGTACACGTAGTTACAGATTGATGGTATTTCCAGGGATGCAGAGATTGTCATTAGGCGCTCCATAAATTAGAGGACTACATCTAGCATATCAGTCGGGGTTTAAGTCATACTGTACTAGACGCACTACAAATCCCTACTAGCACCATCTCAGGTCAGCTGTAGCAGTATGTTACAGTAACCCCCTGCTTCCCTAGTTGCAATGTTGGTTCCCGCAACAAGTCTTCTGTCTGTGAAGTGGAAATGAGGTATTGGGTTGCGTACTGTTTGCATGTCGACCATGAGATGGCGCTGTGCAATAAACAGTACGCTAAGGCAGATAGTTCATCAGTTTAGGATAGCTTTTAAACCTGGATTAATGATAATTCACATTTTTTAATACTGGCCTCAGTGTCATATTTCTGACAAGATTATCTTTTAGTCAATACCATGATCTCTAAATGTCACTGATATTTCTACTTGCTAGAATAATAAAGTGTATTCCTAAAAATGTCTAGTGCATAACATGTAAGATTGCTCATACAATGTCGTCATTACTGGTAGATGTGTTGCTATGTTTGAAATGGATTCCCTGCAAAACTGCTTCGATAGTGTTCTATTAGCATTTGAAATTGTAATATGAAGTGTGAAAAATTGACAGGAGTTTAAGATTAATTGACTGGAACATACTTAATAAATCTAAGACATTTACTTATTTCAAGAAGACGGATAATACCCATGATTCAAATCGCAGCAACATGACAAATATGACAATTGAACATCAAAACATCTTAGAATAATACATATTTTACAATGGCAATGGCATGTAATGTCCCATCCACACACAAATACAAAACAAATGGATCACGATACCCCAAAAATAAACTTTTAAAATCAAATGTGAAATGAAATATGAAAAATATTACTTTCATGAGAATGAAGGCTTTGTGAAAATGTATAAAACACTTGATTTGTGCAAAAATATAAATTTTATACAAGGCACATGATGGAAGACTTACAAAATAAACAAAAACTGACCAATAAACAAACTGGAAAACATACGTGACGACGAAACTTGATGTGCAATTGCCCAATGGATGTTTATCATATTTACGGCAGTGCTATTGTCTTCTTCAGCTCGGACACCGAGTAACTTATGGACAAACTGTATTTATCAAGCTACACATACATGTAGATAAAATTGATGAAGTATGTGTACATTGAAAATTACTGTAGACTTGATATAAAATGTTGGTGCTACATGAATGTTAGAAGCAACCAATACATGCGATTCTACTTTTGCACCTGCTTCTTCCTGCGACCTGTACAGGTCTCCTGAGTTCTAAGGTCACAAATGCAAATTACAGGTCACGGTACAAACTGTTTGTAAACTTCTGTCGATAGTGGTCCAGCAGTTTCAACGTCAATATGAATGTGTAGTTCAATCTACAGGAATGTGCAGCCCAAATCATACTCTCTCTCCACAATAATTTTCCTTCAAGAACAGATTGTGGAATGGTTCTGCATGATACATTTCGAAGCTTACACAGGGTCCGTTTCACATCAATAAGATAAAGCAAAACTCCACAATTCTCCTAAAACACATACTGGAGATGTGAGATGAGTGGTCATCTAAACATTTGTTAAAGTGTGTATGTCCAGCAATGATATGACTAGCTTCTATACAAGGAGGCCTGGGTGGAGTCCCGAGGAAGCTGTGCAGTACTATAAGGCACCGATGGCGCAAAAGGGAACGGAGGGCGGAAGAAAAGCCCCTGCTGTAGCATACTCTCTGCCTGACTGGTAGGTATACCTGGGACAAGCCCCTGAAGGAAGGGCGAGCCAGCCGGTAGGAATGTTGGGCGCGGAAGCATAGGGTAGTAAGGGAGCATGGGAAACCTAGTGAGGTGACTAAGATCAGTCAGGGGTTGGAGAGGCTTGCCCATGCTGTCTACTGCCATCGGAAGACTGAGAGCTGCGGGGAAGTCCAGAGGGAAATGTTGGGGGACAAGATCCTGGGCCAAGGATTTGGGGGTAGGGGCCTTGGAGGGGTCGATGGGTAGTTTGTGTAGAAGGGAAGGATGGGTCTGGTTGGTGGCTGGGTCAATGATGCCCTGAGTGATGGAGCCACGAGGATTGGGTGTCATCTTCACTTTAGGTGCCATGCCAAGAAGGGAAGATGAAGCCATCAGTGGGGCTGAATGAGACGAGTGCAATGACGATGAGGAAGAAAGCTTAGCATGGTGCTCGCGAGAGTTGGAGAGAGGAGATGAGGAACGCTTGCGCACTTTCTTATCGGAAGTTCTTAATCTATGTACCGGAGAGTTCCTTATCACATTGTTTGTGGAATGCAAGTTGGCATTACTGATGACACTCGGTCTACGCTTTCCATAAATCTCGTCTTCTCGCACATTGTCATAATACCTCTTCAGCTTCTTAGGCATGCTAAGGTCACAAGGTTCCTCCTGCTCTGGAACCGGTTCATACTTGACAGAACGAGAAGAGGAGGCGGAGGAGGCGGAGGAGGAGGAGGAAGAGGAGGAAGCAGATGAGGAAGAACGTATTGGTGGTACCATAGAAGCATGAGGTTTGACTGGAGTTGGTTCTGGTAGAAGAGATTTGCTTTTCGAATCATCAAATTCATACTGGCTTAATTTGTTAGTCACCTGAGATGGGGCTATACTCATAACAGCTTGGTTATTAAGTTCTATTGGAGGGCGGTAGAGGAGCGGGGATTGTGGAAGGAATGTCATATACGGTGATAGAAATCGTGGTCCTGCTCCTAGCAAACCTGGCATCTCTGCCACCACTTTCTTGTAGTGTTCGTGCTCAGCTGCAAATTGCTCTTTCGTCATGTTGCGTAAGATGAGGTCGTTAGGTTGCACAGCGCTTGCAAGTGGCGAATTGATCAACCCCGATGGCACATCACTTTCCAGCTTCACCTTTTTGGGATGCGTGTGCTGTATGACTGATGGACGTGGAAGGAGGCTTTCCTGGCTTCCTGATCTCAGTTCACCCAAGGTGACATTGTTCAGATTGTTCACAGGGCTCGCACGACGAACAAGCTTGCTATCAACTCCTTTTGTATGCCTCGAATGGTCTAGAAGACCTCTTTCTTCTTTGACCACCGAGTTATTCATAACTGAATGTGTTCTCTCAATTTTGATAGCCACTGCCTCCTCTTGCTTTACCTCTGCTTTTTCTCCCTGCTGAATCAGTGAAGCCCCGCTGCTCACCTTGTCTAAAACTGTTGATGGCTGCGACTGAGGAACAGGCTGTTGCTGCAATGGTTGTTTCTGGTCCTCGGCAGCCTGGTGGCCCACCGCAGGACTGTCCCTCTCCTGTTTGGGTACGGTTGTAGCTGCTAAGACAGGTACCTGAGGTATGGCCAGGATGACTGGACCCATATTCTTCAGACCAAGCTGATGAGGGTAGAGGTGGCCTCCTTGAAGCTGAACGACAGACGACTGTGCCATCATGGGAGGCATCGTCATGATGGGCATGCCGTTGATGCTCATCGCAGGCTTCACCTCTCCTCCGCTGACAGTCATTGATGGAGTTATAGTGGCTGTGCTCGTTGGCATAGTGGTAGTTACTGTTGACACGGATGCACTTGTTTCTCTCATGACGACACTATTCAATCCTGCTTGCTCTAGCATCTGAAGAAAAAAATGAAATACACAAAAATGGAGTTACAACTGTATATTAAATCATTACAATGTTTGCAGGGCAATGAAGATATATGTACTTTGGAATGTTATAAGCTCTAGGCATCACAACCTTCAGAGTTGTTCTCACATAAGAATCCCATTACCTACCTACACAAATTAATTGTTTAATGTGAAGAATTTATCAACATTTGCTTGGAGCAAAAGGTAGTGATTTTCATTCCCCCATTACTCTGTTAGTTTCAACAACTCCATGAAAATAATTGTTGATTACTATATGATAGTTCTTTTAGACTACACAGTACCATTTTAAGATTTTGCTAGTTCTTGTATTTTATTTATGAGATATTGTCAACCATTATCCAATAGTCTAGTGATGATTTATCACGGCAGGCTGGCACACAACATGTACACCCTGATGTTACCATGGTTGTCTAAATAACATTTCCAAAGTCAAAGATCCCAACTCTACCATTTTACCCTTTTTTATTTCAAAACTGAAAAAACTATAATAACAAAAGTTAATATCCAGAAGCTTTATGGTATGATGCAAGAGGAACAAGACAGGCAGGAGAATCTCAAGCTTTGTGCTCCATAATTGAAGTATTACTTATGGTTTAGAGTCTCTGCAATGTCCTGCTTAACAATAATAATGATATTCCCCTTTTATATAGCGCCCCATACATTGATACAATGATGTGCCTAAGCGCTTTACAGATATATTATTAGCCTGGTCATCGGATTCAGGCTTACCTGACACAATGTATGTACATTTTCCACTCCCTGGGTAGTAAGTGCTGGTAAATATCTTGCAAAAGGATATTAGTGCCATGTCGGGATTCGAACCCTCGACCTTCGCATCTCCAGTCAACCGCCTTAAACCACTCGACCACGACTCTCCTTGGATACAATACTAGACTTGAAGCAATCTCTTACCTGCTCTTGCGCTCTCCTCTCTGCTTGCCGCCATGCCTCAAGCTCCTGAAGTTGTTCTCTGACGTGTTTCACCCTTGACCTCTTCTTATCTTTCTTATCCTTCTTCTTCTTCTTGTCCTTCGCACCACACATGTCTGCTGGTTTGTCTGGCATACGAAGGTGCTGCTCAAATGGAAAGAGCAACCTAAAAAACAAGAAAAAGACAAGATTTTTTTTAAAAATCCATTTCTAGTACATTGATTTTTATTCCGTACTTCATCCACACTTTCAAGTCTTACTTATGATTCTTCTTCCTTGGTCCAAGCTCTCTTGAAGACCTGTTTGTTTGCAGAAACCTTTTTCACTGATTGGATGTGTGCACTTAATGAACAAGCATATAGATGAAATTTACACTTCGCACAGAAAAGTAGCTGTGCTATACACCCATCTTTAAAACATATATACATGTACATATACTTTCTCCACTTATCTCCTTTATTCTATTCCAAAGCATTTCATTCTAGTAATTTTAAGATTTTTCTCAATACATGGTAGGTTAATAAGGATTTGAAAAATATTTTTAAAAATCTGTTGATAAAATATCTTTCTTTGCATTCTTTTTGAATGATGAGTTTTATGTGCAAACCTTTCATAGTGTTTCCTGGTGCAGGTTGCAGCACTGGTACTGTTAGGGTTGCCCCCTAGCTGATCATAGATGACCTTCCATTGTTTCTGTGATGTAATACTCCTATAGCCACCAAGCTTGACAGCTAACTCAAAGAAGGCAAACAGATCAACTGCAGGCAACAACAAAAAGAGACAATAAGATGGACTTGTATGAAGTTACATCAATTGAGGTGGTTTAATCGTTTGATTGTCAATCACACATATTACTTGGTTGTTTTTATTCTTTTTATTTCGTGTGTATGAATGTTGCTTTGGTGTAAATTTCATGACTTGCTGAGATAACCTTTATCCTAATAACTAAGCCTGTACCTCTGGATACTACAATAACAAATATAAAGAAATCTAAAACACTAAAATAACAGGGCATGACACAATTAAGGCTCTAGTACTCATACATTTCAAAATATTACTCCCCCCCCCC
>BEXV01000151.1:9618-19977 GCA_003118195.1 Hemicentrotus pulcherrimus | reverse complement strand
TACATGGTTAATGCCTATGCAAAAACTTCAGGAAATACCCCTAAATAAAAATATTAAAAAATTAATATCTCGAGAATCGATGTATATTTTGACTCCATTTTTTTCCATATTGAATGATAAATTGTGTTCTCCAAATACGGTGCAAAATTGTCATGATTTAATGGACTTCAATTTTTAGTCCAACATCCCTACCTTTAGAAAACCCTGAATGGCTACATTGGTCAATTAGTCTGATATATTGTTACACATAGTTAAAAAAGTCTTGGGAGATTTTTAAAATTATGTGGATAGTGATTCTTTAATAATTTGATATAGTCGGATGCCCCTGTGAATGTATATTAAGCACTAAAAAATGTAGCCCCTAAAACACTACTGCCTTCAAGATTGAATACAAAAATTTACTGGTGCTCCTGGTAAATTTTGATGTAGCTTATCAGTTGATTTTAGTCAAGAAACATTGTTTTATAGCTTAATTAATCTTGACCTTGAGAGGGAGCTATTCAACATGAGTTTATTTTTTACAAATTCATAACTTTAGACTCGATTTCCACCGCTACAACGATCAATGGTTAGTGTAAGATCGCATATGCTTCCAATATATTCATTTGAATCAAATTTATGACCCCATACCAAAACTTTGTATTACCTTTAAGAATATGATTAAGAAAATGATAAAGATCTATTTCAAATTACCATCCTTAATTTTATGTGCAGGGCTTTAAATGAACATGGGAGTGCACATGGACATCAAAATTTCAACTTAAACCCCACATCTTTTGAAATTTTACATGGGCCCTTCCTAAGTAAACAGACATTAGAATTTCAATATGGACAACCATATTGTGTTAACCACTTTATTTTTGAATGGGCCTTTAATGTGGAACCCTGCTATTAGAGTCAAGAGTCTTGATTTACCTGGAGTGCAGCCATAGCAATCTTGCAGGCAAGTGGATTGCCTCCGTATGTAGATCCATGCTCTCCCGGTCTGATGGTCAGCATTATCTCGTCATCGGCTAGAATAGCTGACACCTGCAACACATACCATATTACGGTCAATGATAAACAAAAATAGCAGCAATGGATGGAACTCGACCTAAACCGATTATTTGGGCAAAAGTACATGTACCTTAAATCTCCTTCTATTATCTACATGTATATCTATAGATCAAATCTGAATATCTTGAAATTAATCAATACACTTGGGATACTGCTTGAATGAAATAGCCGGATGGTGTCATTATATTCCTCCGTGGTACCATTTTATTAAGTTCTGTTCATACAACAGAAAAAGATTCCATATGAATATCTAGTAACGTCGTATTTTCAAAGTAAAAGAAACCATACTTCAGAAACAAGTTCAACAAGTTTGTAGATTCAATTCTGCTTTGAAATGACCTTATGAACTTTCGCTTTTCTCTTGTTTACACATTTTAATCAAGAAATCACTCATCAAATATTACTTGTAGATTTCTTATCTCCTGTAATATACAACCTTGCTATTGATGCACATTTCATTTGTGTAAATTACAGTCAATCTCATACCTGTGTGTGTATTTCACACCTTTGGTATGTCCTGTGTAATATACAACCTGTCAATCAAATATTGCTGGAAAGCTATGTGACCTACTTCTTTCATCAAAGCTTATCAAATAGACCAGTTCGTAGACAATCTGCGCATGCGCAGATAAAGGTCACTTGTACAAAACTGTAAAATCCACTGAGAGTGAGACTAATACTGGATACATGCTCATCAAAGTTATGTAATCATTATTCAAGCATGCACCTGTGATACATGTTATTGAACACAGGTGGAAGTAATCCTTTCAAGAGGGCATACAAAGAATCACCTACAGGTGTACATGATTTTAGCTGTGCATTATTCCAAAGGCACAAAGTTGGATTTATCTACTGGTATGTTTAAAAGATCTGTTGATATTTGGGGTCATCTGAACCAACTACAAGCTGGCCTATTGAAAAGCTACACATGTAATATTCTCATTTTCAAAGAATAAGGAAGGCCTGTAGAAGGCACTTTTATACTGGTCAAAATTAATTTGTAATCTTCAGGCATGAATCAGTTTGCTTTTAAATTCTTACTTTACATTTTGTCTACAAGTAAGAATGGAGAAAAGAGAGTGTCTCTAAATTGTTCTTTAACATTGTTCTTTAATATAACCCTTACTAATAACTATGTTATTAAGGTTGAACAAACAGATATCAATAGGATGTCATTGAACAATTTGAAGTGATAAAAACATAAACAAATCTACATACAGAACTGTAAGGGTTACAATGGTCAACCTCAAAAAGTCCTCTGGATAATTCTAAGAGGTTTGTTAACTTACAGGATACATGCCTCCTGAGAGGGCCTTGCCTAGGATGACCATATCTGGACGAACATTCTCATGGTCAACACAGAGACGCCTTCCTGTCCTGGCCAGGCCTGTCTGGACTTCGTCAGCAATAAAGAGAACCTTTACATGCAAAATAGAATATGCAATATCATGAGATTTATGCTATGAAAACATTGAGGTTGTGAGAAGGAGAAATTAAGCGCAAGACCTGTAGGACGACATTGAAGTATCAAACAATGGAGATTTGTGTTGACAAATCAGTAAAAAAACCTGAACCACTCACAAAAAAAACAAAAACAATGATACAAATACAATTAGAGTTGTGCAAGTCACAAATCTGTTAATAGTACATGTTGTAGATATTTTTGTAACATCCACTTGTCCTTCATTTGCACATGCATTTTTTTTTAGAGTGTTGATTTAGTAAATTTTATTCAAAGGAA
The DNA here is from genome assembly GCA_003118195.1 of Hemicentrotus pulcherrimus. Classification (NCBI taxonomy): domain Eukaryota; kingdom Metazoa; phylum Echinodermata; class Echinoidea; order Camarodonta; family Strongylocentrotidae; genus Hemicentrotus; species Hemicentrotus pulcherrimus. The sequence goes on along the minus strand of BEXV01000151.1, from coordinate 17,180 downwards.
GTTTATTTCATCAAGTCATCACTGGTCGTAATGTATATCATAATGAATATGTTCTACGTTGATGCATTGAAATTAAAACAGTTTATCATTACTTGGGTCTAAGTCAGATATCTGTAGAGTGTTATAGCCCTTTTTCAGTGAACACACACCCTTTTACACGACATGACATGAAATCGGAGTATAGTGGTAGTATCTTACTCTTGGCTTTGTCTACAGAAACAGCTGCTAAGTACATGTATGACTAAGAGCATCAGACTGACTGCTTCTGCTTCTGATTCATACGATTCGTATTTCCAAATTAGTCATAGCAAGCCAACAAGGTAAGCAATGAACAAACAGGCCTAATTCAGTCTATATTCTTTAAACTAAGATCACTGCTATTTTCTTTTATTGCAAAAAATTATTTACAAATTAACAGCTGAAATAAACAAGCAAAAACACAAACAAGCAATTCCAATTTACGTTCTACAGGTTATTGACAAACTATTATCATGACCATGTAAAGTTATGTCAAACAATGTTTTGTAAAAACAATATGGTAACAATTCATGTTGCACAAAATTAAAAGTGACTTCTAAACATGTCTGTAAACTGTTAGTCCTTTGTGCAAATAGGTAGAGGTGTCGTGGTCGAGTGTATACGTCAACGGACTGTCGATCTTACATGTACAGTCCGCGGTTCAAGTTCCATCGCCCCACTAATGTCCTTTGGCAAGACATTGATCTACATTTGCCACACTCAACCCAGGTGATGTAAATGGGTACCTGGCAGGAACTAATTCCTTGAAATGCTAGAGCGCCACAGTGGCTGCCTTACTAAAGCCAGGGTAATAATCGGGGCAGCGCCGGAAGCGTCACGACGTGATGGACATGTGCGCTAAAATTATTGTTAATCAAAGTCACAAATGTTGAACTCTGTAACTAAGGTGTCAAGGTATTTTTTTGAATTAGTGACTCACATTGTTCTTGCTGCAGATGTCTCTGACGCCCTGGAGATATCCTGCATCAGGTACCCTGACACCCGCTTCACCCTGGATCGGTTCCACCATGTACGCAACAACAGTCGGATCCTGTGTGGCTTTCTACACAAAGAGATGAGGGCGGGGGAGGGGGGNGGGGGGGGGTGAAATCAAAATTCAAACATGAATACACTGAATTAAAATATCAAGAAAAGAGAATGAAAATATAAAATGAAAATGCCCACTGATAATAATAATGATAATAATAATGATAATAATCGGTGCCAATTTGACGAGGAAAAGGCAATTAATTTAGACCTCTTAAAAACTGGACTGCTTTGGGTTGAACAAAAAAAAGTTACTGGAAACTATTAAATTATCACATCGTCATAGATGTAAGGAGTCTGCAGGGGAAAATTACATTTAAACTTTTTTCCATAACATTGCATAAACGTAATTCTATCTTTAGTGTAAGCCCTATACAAAGCAATAGAGGCAAAGAATATCTACCTGGTAATCTAAACAGCTGTGTCTATACTTCTTGTTATTCAAGTGATAACTTATCTTTGATAACACACAACATGTATCTCTCTATCATTCAATTTAATGATAAAAAGCGCAGTTTGTCATATCAAGTAGCCAGAAGAGTATCTCATATTTTGTGTGGTAGATATGTGTACTATAAAACTATCAAATAATATTTTTATTATTATTATTCGTAATTATGAAATGGAAGTACACTCTTCTTTAATACTTGACTATGTTACAGTAGCTCACAGTATACACTATGAACATGACGGACAAAGAAAGCGGACAAAATATACAGTTCCTCAGGTAGACAAAGGAACATTCCTTCACTGCTATTATGTGACACCTGTTCTGCACATCTGTACATAATAGCAGTGAGGGAATGTTCCTTTGTCTACCTGTATATTTTGTCCGCTTTCTTTGTCCGTCATGTTCATAGCGATAATGATTATCCTTATATCTATCACTACTGTAAGAAGTACATTTTGGCCACTAAATGCTAAATTATGTCCCCTCCCCCTTATTTCTTGGTAAGTCGGCTAATAAAGGGGGAACAACATTTAAAAAATTTAAGATAATTATAACATACCTGCCAACATTTGAAAATAAGATATAGGAACTTTTAGCAAAAGAAATCTGTACCCTTAACAGGCGTCTGCATTGCTTTACCATGGCCATGTATCCAGCGGCAGTGTACAGGTAAGTGGAAATACATGCTAAATCTGTACAAAAGAGCGAATAAAAACTTGCTGCTCGATCGTGCAGCCATTCAATGGACGCTATACACAAACTCTCAAATTGGGGCACATGATAAAACAAGCTAAATTTGGCTTGAAAAAAAAGAAAAAAAGAAAAAATGAAGTTTGAGGTCCTAAAAATCCAGAAAATCTGAATATTCTGGATAATTCGGAAGGGCTGGCAGGTATGAGATAATGGTAAAAGATAATAATGACAAACTTACATCCAAGGCTCCAAGATCATTATATGGAATGATGTCGAACCCAGGCATGTAAGGTCCGAAGCCCTCGTAGCAATCCGGGTCTGTCGAGCTCGATACAGCAGCCAGCGTTCGACCCCAGAAATTGCCCTCGGCGAAGAGGATACGGGCCGTGTTCTTGGGCACGCCCTTCACCTTGTAGCCCCATTTGCGAGCCAGCTTGCAGGCTGTTTCGCCTCCCTCCACACCTGGATGCAATAATCAGGATATGGACAATAAATCAATTCAATTCAATTCAATTCAGACATTTATATTAAACGAAGTAAGAGATACGATTGTTGACTTTCCATTTCAACAAAAGTCCAAAGTTCGGTGACAGGACATTTGCGCTGGAACAGTTGTTCCATGTTTTTCTGTCATCATAGATATTATAGGGATAAGATTTAAGTTTGGTTTCATAGTGCTAAGCTAAAATATAGGTACAAGTCCAGATTTGAAATGAGGAATTCTGTTACAGTAGGAAATAGAGCAATCGCCCGGGGATGTGCTCCAAATTCCCCGGTGGTTCAATGAGAAGTTTTACATAGGTACTGAAATTTGCAGGCAGCCAAAAAAAATAAATAAATAACTAGAGATACTACACAAGTAAAGGGACAAAAAAGTGTCATACAAGAAACAATGTCATATATATATTCTATTCTCTTTCTTTCTTTTTTCAGTGGGGAAGGGAATAATCAAGTTATCATTTGTTTTTTTCAGAGTTACTGCTGAAAGTATAAATTTTTAGGAAGGTCAAGGAAAATGAAACAGGATTACAAATCGTTCAACAATTTTAATGCAAACCTTTAAGCTTGAAGTAGTCACACCAAGAAGCAAAAGTGATTTGAATTGATGCAAAATTCATATCATTGCAAAGGGAAAGCCTTACTGATCAATTACAACAATTTTCCTCTTCAAAATATGTTTTGGGCCCGCAGAAATCAACTTTCAAAAATGTTAGTTTTGAGATCCAGATTCACTGCCTATTCGTATTTTTTTGTATTTTGTCGTAGTTCTTCGTGTGACGTCACACCTTGGACACGGCTGTTAAAAAAAGGCTGCTTGCTTCTGCTTGGTCTGCAGCTAGACGGACTAAGCGGAAGCTAGCAGCCGGTACCGAGCTGTTTGTCCAGGGTGTGACCTCACTATTCAGAGCTCGCTACGCTCGTGTGTTTGGCTTACATTCGGGGGCGCTTGGGGGTTTAAGAAGGGTCTTGAAAAATTGCATTTTACGCCTCTCAACGATATCTATATGATTTCCCAGCAAATTATTCGTGTTTTTCAAGAGAAAATCTTTCCATCCATATGTAATTTGTTCTAATTATCAGTTTTTTGTAAATTTTCTTTGTGTAGCTCCTTTAAATTTGAGCTAAATGTGCTAAAATAATCATCCCCTGTTTTGAAGGAAAACAAAATCCCTCTTTGAATGCTGTATGGCATTTCTAATTACCTGTATTCATAGGAAGCACTTTATCATAACCAAACATTTTGGTGATGTATTCCTCATACTCTCCCAGGACATCGTTGTAGAATGCCCTGGATGTGAGCGACAGGACTTCGCACTGTTCCTGCATGGCCTTGACAATCTTGGGGTGGTTGTGACCCTGGTTCACCGCACTGTAGGCACTCAGGAAGTCAAGGTAGCGCTTCCCTTCCACATCCCACACATTGGCACCTGAAAAAAAAAATCAAAAAAAAAAAATCAGTGTGTTATCAGTGATATTTCTTCTACAATGTCAAAGCATGAGATTTATCCTGATTTAGAAGGACAAAAATCAAAGGCAATGTAGCATAAGTTTGTAAATCACTTATCATGCACTCTGGCATCCTACTGTGGAATGTTTAATTACTTCATTGATTATACAACACCAAAAGAACAGAGGTTAACCTTTTCTTTATATTGGTAGCAGAAAATAAAAATGAAAAAAAAAACAACTATGATGTGTCTTGCGAGCTTTCCTCCCATTTGCTCCATTCTAAAAAACAAAACAAAAACAAAAATTATGAAATTTTATTTAGAGCAAATTGGAAAGGAGCTTGAAAGATACATCTGTGTATCCAATTTGTGTTTGATTGATCGCATCTTTAAGAAAGTCATAACTTTCCTTTTTTTCATCAGAATTTGCTCCAACTTTCACTGACCTGTTCCTCTCATTTTCTGCTTCTATTAAAACCAACTTAAAATCAGGGTTGACTTCCGCTATTAGTTATACGAAACTGGGTATCAAGAGTTCAAGACTCACCCTTAGCCTTCGCCAGTGCCACCGGGAGGGGATGGTAGTTGTGGGCGCCATAGCGGGACTCCCTCTCAAAGACCTGATCCGATGTCAGGTAGCCTACAGCTGCTGATGGGCTGGATGCGCTAGACTTGGATCGGACTAGCTGCTGTGAAGCTGTCCTCTGAAGAAAGCGGCCACAATACCTAGACATCATGATTGATTGGTTCTGAATTTATTGAGGATTCTGAAAGAGAGAGAGAGAGAGAGAGAGAGAGAGAGAACAAACAGGTAATCATATTTCATATGGACCTTTTTTACAACATTTTTTTTTTCCCCACTTCCCTCATAACATTCTTAGAATATAACTTAAGTTTTCAAAACCACACGCCGGTAATGCCACAAATAAGAAATGCGCATTTTTACATTTTCCTAGTGAGCCGTCGATCGCATCTAGGCCCGAGTCATGTCAGGACTTTTATAAACCAGGTCCTGACGACCTTGGACCGATCAGGACCCGGTGTCCTGAAATCAGCTAGCAGGAAGTCACCTGCCTCTATAAATAGTGCATATCATCAGTATGTCCCTTAAAAGTGACCTTTTTTATCAATCAAATAAATCAACACATGCGTACCTCGGCTCAGATCATTATGTTCTCTCATTTGACATTATTTTGTATCCATGATTGGCGATGTTTAGTGCCATTATCATGCCTCTAAAAGGAAAAAAAATTGGGGCAAAAATAGAAAGACAACATTCGAGCCGCCATTTTGATTCATGCTTCGGGCGGGCACAGGCCTGTGTGAAGTTAAAGAGGATCTGAGACATTACGGTAGATAACTAACTTCAGACAGGCGCAAGCCTGCGCTTCCCCGCAACCCACTATTGGTATGCACTTGTATTGTGCAGTGCAGTGGTTTGCTGTGAAACCTGTGAAAAGGTGTATACTAATGTAATAGCAACGTTTTGCCGAAAGAAACATGAAACAGGTAATAAACATAACGACTTTAACTCATGATCTTTATTTGGACATTTAATGAATATTTTATTCATTTTTGGTATGTTTTAGTAGGGTATCTCCTAGACAGAAACAACCATCTGATTTGGGTCATTTCTTTAATAAAATTGACATTTGTTGACATTCCCCAATACAGATGGTAACCCAGGGATCTCGTACCGTGTGGGAAGCTACATTGTATGTACATATTTTCGTCCACAACATTTCCTCCCTGATTTTCTTTATTTAGATGTAATTTTCTGATTTCTAAAAATCAGATGTAAATTAGGTCGGTATATATACCTCCTAATTACAGTTTTCAAAATTTGCTAACCTATTATAGAATGTGAAATTTACGGACTTATTTATTATGAGTTATCCAATTTTATCCCAGAACCGCAAAGCAGTACGTTCATGCATTCGAACTACAGAGCTATAAGACCCGGCGGCCGATATATTTCCGGGTCAACCTACCAAAACATAGCCAATGGCCAATCAGAGCACTCGTTTCGTGGGAGTTCGTTGGTCAAGCTGGGCCGACTCGTACGTAGCTATGGTAGCTATTGGACGCTTGAAAAGAAAAAATGAATATTCATCAACTAAAACCAAGACGGATAATGTTGACGACGAGACTTTCTCGGATTAATAATTAATTTAGGATCTAAATGAGCAAGCTATCGTAAGTCAAATAAGCTATATAGATCTATATTTTATTTTTAATTTTTATTTTAACTAGAAGTCTATTGTAATTGCAGCAGTTATGAGGATGTAAAGAGTGAAAAATCTTGTTGCATCATTCATCGCGGTCCTGCCGAACCAAACTTTTGGTTCTGTACAGTCCCGATAGTATAGGCCATACTTCAGTCTCTACAATCGGAGGTCTAGTGGAGCCAGACGTAGTCTCAGTGGAACAACCAATGATTAGAGAGACTGAAGTTTCCGGTCTAGGTATCTCCATGCCAGAATTACGGGTCAAATTTTGGAGAGGCTTCTGAACAAGCGCCACCCTTTTTCCCCAATCTGGCCCTGCATGATCTGATGCGTGACAAAAATCCAGTTTGGATTTGGCCCTAACCACGCGAAAGCGTTTTTTGGCAGTTGAAGCATGACCGTCACGCAAAATGCGTGACAGCTGGTAGCGATTTACAGATCGACCCCACCCTAAACTAAAGGGCTAAAGAAAAAGTTTGAGAATTATCTCGATGAGCCTAAGCCCTCACTAGCCAATCCCCCGCAGTTCCCACCGCCACACACACGCCACACCCCAACAACTCCCCCGCTACATCACACCAGTGGCTATCTAGGAAGCTCCAACACCAGCGCCGGTGTTGGAGCTTCCCGGAGTTAACCCGTGGCTAGCTTGGCTTGATGCAACAACCAAGCATCGGCTTCATCGACGGCATCGGCTATTGCACATCTCATGTATTATCTACTTTTCCTATTTTAAGCAACCCAATTGCAAGAAATTCAATGTCCAAGTTAATATTTTAAAGTAATAATCGAGTTTCTCCTTCAACTTACCAAAGATAAAGGCAGCGCGACCGGGAACTAAAACTGATGATGATGATGTTGTCACCGTTTATATTACATGCGTGCGCGTGCGTGCATTATAGTACAAGTACAAGTCTTCATTGACAATAATTTCATATGTAACGTTAGATCGAGATGGCGCTCTTTCATTTCCATGTTTTGAATCGTGCAGTCTGAGTCTGAACGGAACAATAAATGATGATCGAGAATTCTAAAATGGCTCTTATATTCTGTGATAGGACTGTTGATTTAGAAAAATATTGCAATGTAAAATGTAACATCAGCTGTAAGTGGGAGTGATACAACCAGTGGCGGATCCAGGATAAGCGGGGGGGGGGGGGGGGGGGGAAACCCCAC
>BEXV01000150.1:347065-363890 GCA_003118195.1 Hemicentrotus pulcherrimus | reverse complement strand
GGGGGGGGGGGGTGGGTGGGGGCGGGTTGAAAGGAATGGGATCTACAGATGTTTGATGTACATGAATATTATCCTGCTTGAATAACTGGTATCCTCATGCATGGCTCGAATAAAAACATTTTCTGGGGGGTCCAGCGTCAGAGTTGTCAGACCTTGTGTCGTGGACCCTTGTTGTCTAGCCCCGCCAAATGGCTCGTTTACATGCTAGAGCTTACATGCCTTTTAAGAGGTTGTCTGTGACCGGTGGTTGAGCAGGTGTGTTCATGCCTGTACTTCATAATATGAGGTCTTTGTTTCAAATATTCAAAGAAGATAATAAACAAGAACACACTAAGTATACGTACTTGATTTGTTAAGTCTTTTTTTTTGTACCTTTCTGTAGTTAAGTCTTTGCTCTTGGTGATATGAACCTGTATGCTTGTTTTGCATAGTGTACTTGAGATGTTTAATGATGTTGTAAGTTAAAGGCATCGTTTAACAACGTGAGATGCACGGCCCTACGTATTATCAGTGTCTGTGATGTGTAATATTGAAGCCCTAAAAAAATTGCACTTCAAAATAATCAAGAAATGCCTCCAAAAAATAAAAATCTTTGAGTGTCCGGTAAATTCGGTTTTACCATACCGGTACTTGTTTCCTCAATAGTCTGTCGTGTAATGAAAACCGTAAGGAAAAACCAAAAAATTGATTTCCATTTCCAATCATAAATATGTTAATAATCAGACAAACGATCAGCTTGTAAAAGTTATGGGGTTCCTGACTGACTGTTTGTGCTATAAAGAGAATACATAGATGGTGGATAGAATGAACATTGTCGTGTTCTAGATGCTGCTTGTAAGTATCGACTTGCATGGCGATGTAAATAATATATACGGTACATCATGTGAGAGAGGGGGAGGATTGGGTAAAGGACTCTGTAATCTTTCTTGAGTGTGCGTAGTCCTGAAAAAGACTGTTGGTCATCTTTCTTTGGTTCTCTAAGAAGAGATATAGCGCCGATTGGAGAGAATGGGTGGTAGTTTTGTTCTGTTGGCATATGCTCCAACAGTCTTCACAGGATTGATTGGTGGAGGTAATGAGGCAATCGAAATGATGCATCATGTGCCCTTTCGCATGAGGCTGAACATACAAACATTGTACATTCAGCTTGTACATAAAGCTTTTTAAAGGGGGAGTCCACCCTGATATAAATGTTGGTTTCCATTCAAGCAAAATCATTACAGAAATAGGTCATTGAAATTGAGCTAAATCCGATGAAAATAAGGAAGTTGTGAAATTTTTGAAGTTTTAATTTATGTAACACAAGTTGGCAACTACTATAATCGCTCCTGTTTTCTTCACCCTTGCACGAAACACGATACATACATTTCTGCATCAACGACTAATAAAATGGAAATTTATGAAATTTTTGGTTCAAAGCATATGGAAGAGAACCTTGGAAGGCACATCACAGAGTGCCAATTTGTGTTTGATTGTAGTCGACGATTGAATACAACTTCAAAAAATTGAGAGCTCTTTTTTCAAAATCTGATTTTGCTTGAAATGTAACCGTCTCTCATGTTTTTACTTTGTTAAAATCACCTAAATATCAGGATGGATTTTCCCTTATATGGTCTAGGGTAACGGTAATAGATTTCCCTGTAGGAATGTGAAATTTCTATTCATTTTCTTCTTTAATGCCACCATCTCTGCCAATACCCCAGTTTCACCTTGATAGATATGTTAAATATTTTATTCAAAAGAGATTTGAATACTTTTGCATTAGAAGTACAGATATATAAGGATAATGATCAAACTTGATTAGGTGACCATTTCCCCTTGATAAAAATAAATCATTGTTCCACCTTATTTTTCACATTTACCTTTATAAATATTGTAAATATTCTATTCAGTTACAATCAAAAGAGATTAACTGCTTTTGCATGAGAAGTAAACAGATAAACAAGGATAATTATCAAACTATGAAGATCCATGGATCAGAAGCAACAATTGCTCCAGACTTTATTTTATCAAAGATAAATGGTTAGGGTTGCAATTGGATGTTGATTAGGTTTAGGTTCAGTAAATTGTTAGGAATTTAGATACAGATAGTTAAAGGGATAGTTGAGTTCTGTTGCAGAGGGCGCCACACAAAATATTTTTTTTGTGAGATAATGAAAAGCTGAGTTTTCAAATTTGAAAAAACATATTTGAATGACAAAATCATCTTTGTTTGATCAAAATTGGTTCAGAAACAGCTGAAATATAACGATTTCTAATACTTTTGTACTACCACAAATATTAGGCATTTTGAAAAATTGGAAAAAAACCGTTAAAAAAAAGAAATAACGGCTTTTTCAACGTATTTTAGCCAGTGCCGATGTTGGCTTTTTCGTTGGCATTTTCTTGTTGCTTATATTACACACAACCAGCCGACCCATGTATTGTTATTTTTAATTAAATAATTACTTTTAATGGTCACCGTGTGTTTTTAAAGTGGAGCTGAATTGGTATGCTCGTATTGGCTAAATTTCACACATTTTGGGGTCTAAAATTACCTTCATAGCAATTTTAGGTTCTAAAAGGGCACTAGAAATTTCATAGATAAGAATAAGAGCAATAACCATGCACTTTGATGGCATTTGTGGTCTGAAAACAGAACTCAACTATCCCTTTAATGGTATTGCCTGCAGAGCAATCATCATTTTTAATATGTGTTTTAGAACCTGTAGTAAACCTAGTAAAGATGAACATTTCCTGTAATTCATTTTCAGATATTGTTTTATTTTTTATTGCAATAGAACTTGTGGGTGCAACATGAAAGGGAATACACGGAAAGTGACAGAAAACCCAATCAAAACTCTTTGGAGATGAAAAAAATAGACCAAACAGCTGTAACATATAATTCAAAGTTAGTGGGCCACTTTATTTCACCAATGCATAATATATATACTTTGTATTTTACATAGGTACATATATTTACGCTGTACACTACTGCACAAGCAACTCATTGGCTTGGCCAGCTTTCATGCCCATCACATAACATCGCCACACATTTAGGGGCTTTCCCACTGCTGCAGGTAAAAGATGACTGCATCAGAGAATGCAATGGGAACAGCCATTTCTTCATGCATATTTCATTAATTAATATCAACATAAAATAAAGACAGGATAAACATAGAATAAGTACCTGTTCAGTACTGGTACGTAGTCATGCTCTAATATTCTGTCTGGAGATAGAAGGGTGTCGCATTTTTCTTTTTGATTGGCTCCAAACAGACAAAGTAATGAATCTTGTTAAATTTCCTGATACCAATCTCATTAGATAACAAAAAAAAATGACATACATTCAAAAGACTGACTTCATTAGATTGTCATTTCTCACTTCCTTATCTCTTAGGGAGACATCAAACATTTCTTGTACACAATGCACACATACATAGTACTTTGTCACGCAATTGTATTGAAATAGAGGATGAGGCAAAGTATCTAGTTACGTCGTATACCGGGTAACAAACAGTGAGATATTGCAATGTTTACATGAAACACACGTCATATCGAGCCAATAGCCAACAGTACTACAAAACAAGATCAAAGACAGTTTTGATAATTTCATATATTCATGTACCTAGACCTTGGCTACAGCCCACAAGACCGACTGCAACAAAATGTATTGCAATGCTGGGATTCGGAAGAAGAAAAAAAGGTTACCCATGAAGTGTTCAACATACCGGTAATACAAAAGCCCATCACCGCAAGCTACTAATACTGAGAAGTGTACCCTATTCTTACCATTTTTTTGCACGAGAACAGTACGAGTGTGCTAGCTGGTGCTACATTCGTCATCATGGTCATGATGCACACATATACAAAATATTTGAATAAGCTACAGTGTATGTTTATAATTTTGCATAAAGATGTGCCATTTTTTAATTGCTGTGCAAGTACAAGAAGAACACACAATAATACAATGGTGTATGAGAAATTCTTTGTAAAGTTAAAAGGGATGACTATTATGCCATGATTGTCATTCAAACACATGTACATGTATATTCCAAATAATCATCAACGGGCAAGATTACGGTGTGTTGGTGAGTTGCTAATAACTTCTCTACCTTTCGACAGGGGTTCAGCTAAGCTAAACTTACGAGCTTCAGGTAATTTCATCCTTAAGTATCCACTGTTACATTTCAACCTATTTTTGTTTCATTTCAAATTTTGTCTTTTTCCTCCAAACTACAACCTTGAGTCACAAAAGCATGAATACATATCTCTTTACTCCACCGAGCGTGTACTGTCAAACAAATAATTAGAATGTTTTGTTTATGTGTAGTACTGGTGACTTTGTACAATTACAGTCATTTCCTAAAGACTTTCATAATCTCTCATTTTGAAAATATTTTCTTTTCATGGGATACCGGTAACTGGTATTTCATGAAAATGGTTACATTTAAAGTTTCTCCTCTCTGTTTTTATCAAATTCTACACAAGACAATAAGACCAATGGTTTGATTCTAAACAACCTCCCATTTTTTGTTACAAATTATGAATCCTGAACTTTATGTAATTGAATTTAAGTTTGGTAGACAATCCAAAATATCTATCACTTGAATGCTACATGACAAACACAGTTTGGTCATTGCTCAAAAAGGTAACATATTATTGTCAATACATGACATTGACAACTCTACCAAGTAGAATGGGTACTATACTACTTTTCCCTTCAAAAGAAGTAATTAGAATAGAGATATGCTGCAATATAATTATATCCAAATTTGTCCATACTTCTGGTCTAAAATATAAACCTCCTGTTTTAATACAATGCATTCCTAAAGTTTGGTAAATAATGATAATGATGTAGATGTTTTTAAAAAAGATACAAAGATCAAGGCACATGCATGTAAATGCACCATGCAGAACTTCTATGATTATGATTGAATGATGATTATGAAGTACTTTTGAAGGCAAATTAAGATGTTGTACCTTGTTTGTTTCATTAATATCATTTCCTGAATTTACATTGTGCAAATAAACAAAACATGAACAATAGGAAATGAACATTAAGTCTAAAATACACAAAGGAATATATTAAAATAATCATGATAATCAATAAATATATATTCTAAGATTATACAGTTCTAGATATAAAACAGTACATATTTCAGGATGAATTGGATTTCTCATAATCTATGGCATTTTTACCCTTGTTTTATATAACAGCTTTATATTCTCATTTAAATAGGATAACTATGGCCTACCTGTGAATGATTTCATCATCCTCTTCAATGAAAATAATTCTTTTTAAACAGTCTTGACATGTTTCTTTACTTCTCCTAATGAAAACATTTAATTTTTAAAATTATTGCAAGGCCTTTTTTTGAACTGTTATATATTGAAATTTCTCATGTCAACCAACTCAAAGAGTAAGATATTCTCAATCAATATGAGGTGCATAGGGTCTAAATGAAGTAACCCCTCATATGAGGTAGCAGTTGCCCCATTCCATTATGAATCATGAATAGGGTAGATTCACAATTAATAGCACCTGCATGGGCTAGCTGTGACAGGCCAATCTTTCAACCAGTGCAGCGCAGCAAAACCATAGATAGAAATGACCAAAGCGGTCTGAATTATGTAAATTCATTCAATGGGATTGATTGTTCTGATACCAGTGCATATTTTAATATTTAATTTTGATGTCAAAACCCATTTACAATTGATTCTGACTGAAAGATAGGCCTGATTTTTGACAAAAAATCAATACAAATAATCATCCTTTGGCCAAACAGTGACCGAAATGACCACACTGTTGTTTATGGGGGTTCATTTGACCACTTTTTCTAGCATCAGTGCATATTTTGAGATAGAATATGCAGATCAAATCTCTGTTGCTGATCATAAAGACTGAAGGCATTACCCCTGACCAAAATTTTAAAAAATATCTGAGTTAAGGGTCAATAAAGCTGAAGTTATTGGAATCAGGGAGAGCAGTATGAATGCTACCCTGGGTAAACAAGGCATATTATTATTATTCTTCTTCTTATTCTTCTTCTTCTTCTTATTATTATACCCTGAATAAGCTTTTTCAACCCTTTCCTCCAAAAAATTCTGATCAACTCCCCTTATATTTCAAAGTATATAACAACGTCAGAGCTGATATTCTGTCAACTTCTTCCCATAATGCATCACGTAAAAATCAACTACACATAGGGGTCGCTTGATGGCACTGTGGATTGTGACTCCACTGTATTACTCTTCCATAATGAATAAAAAGTACTACACCTATACATTAACATACATGTACAATGGAACAGGTGTTATGCCATCAAGTCAATATGCAAGCAAAGAACAGGCAAATAATTATTCCAAAGTTAAACAACTTATACTTTCCATATAATTTCACAATAGTATTTGATTTACAAAAAATCATGCATAGATAGTCAATTATTATAACATTACATAATCATAAAAAAGTATAGTAGGATTATGATTCATTTCCATACCAAAATTACTTACAATGTTTATACACATTCTGAAATAATTGCTGGGATATTTGACGTTCTGGCACAATAGAGCACATTCATTTTAAGAGCTGGTTTTGTGCAAGACTACATATTGCACATGTTTTACAATAGTTATATTCTAAAGTTATGGGCGAGGGCAAAATAATACAATTCATATTTTCTACCTATTTATGCTTGAATCTTTGAAAAAATTGAACATTCTCAAATATAATCATATTCCTAGTGAATTCACAGAAATTGAACAAATTTTCAGTAGGTAATCAAACAGCTCTTATATTCTACAAATCAACAAAGTACTTATTCAACAAAGTACTTATACGACAAATCAAACATATGCCAGTTCACCTGATGGCTGAATGTTCCACCATGTGAAACCCCTTTGTTCAGACACAAGATAGGTGCAAATGTCCTGGTGCTATAGATTGGGAAAGACCTGGACTTTTTGCATTGGGACCAGGATCTACATTGCACTGTTGTTCGTAGCCTTATTAAGGTCATAGTCCCAGTCCCTTTTTCATTCCAAGTGCTTATGTCCAACAACCAGTACTTGAACTTTGTTAATGTCTAGACTTCGGTTGTCTGGACAATAATGAATTTGAGAACAAAAATGAGTTAAACAGAGTACAAATAGCATTGCAAATTTGAAATCATTATCATTCTTAATCAATACTAAACATGATTAGCCAACATAAATTAAAATGTACATATTTCTTCAATAGTAACAAAATTTCATGAAAAGATTTGAGAAATGAAAACAGACAGATGGCGAGATTGATGGTTAGAAATTAGCCTACACATGTAGGGTTTGAGATTGAATAATGAAGCAGCATTAACAAACATATGAAGTATTGTACATGTACATGTACTACCGTCTCACATCTTTTGTTTCTGTTTCAAAGGATTTTACAGCAACTACATGTACACCCTGTAAATAATTATGTTCTACTAAGAACACCAAAAGATTGTCAAATTTGTCAATTTCCATTTTTGGCCATGAATCCTTTGATAAATGACATTGCAAGATATGAGCAATGTAAGCTCAAGAACATATAATTTGAGGTACCGTACATGCAAATTAATATTGATGTTATGCGACATTTAACAACATAAACATGTTTGAGTTTATTTTAAAAAAGGTACTGTTGAAGTGTATCAGGATCATTGTCTTAAGACTACAAAATGGACCGAGGAGGCATTTCCAACCAACTTTGGCCAACTGATCAACTACATACATGTACTGGTTAATACAGCCCATTGAAAAGTAAATTAAATGTATTACACTTGAAAATAAATGCAGCATAAATTAAATCTTACAATTTCAGTGTCTCTACCTGATCCACCCTAAAAAATAGAAACATAAGCAGGATACTTCAGCTTGCATTTTACTACCAGTATAATTTTCAAATCAGCAATCTATTACTCTTTTCTTGACAATCCTCAGCCCGCACCCCTCCCCCAAAGAAAAATTAACTGAGCAGAGTTGAGCAATTTCATATAATGGTTTTTCTCATCTAAATCTACCTTTAATGTAATATTATGGCTATTAAAGAAGCACAATACCATATGTTCTGCATTTCCTTTTCTGGCTTTCCATGGTGATTCCAGTTTCTTTTTCTACAATAGAAAATATATTTCAGGAAATCCTGAGAAACTGAACTTTGAAACAAGGGCAAGAAAAAATATGTGAAATCCAAACAAACATATCCTGCTCAAAACAGAACATTGACTAATATTCTAAAACGCTACAAATTGTCATGTTGTCTCCCTATTAAGACCTGACTGTGATGAAGCAGTGAAAAGCTTGCCTGGGAAGAGTATGGCGGCAAATCATACGAGCAAGAGTGCAGAACATTAATTCATAGCTTTCAACTGATTGCAAAACAAAATAATGTTCTCAAAAGTAAAATGGTTTGTGCATCATCAAAATTGTTAAAATATTTCTTGTACTTAGAATGAGTTGATGAAAATGTTTCCTTCAGTAAGATTGTAAAGTACAGTCAAGTTGTATGTACAGCTAGATAATGTAATTAATCTAAATAGTACTTGTATCAATTTGGGGGGAAAACAAGAGTATAATCCATCAGGTCTGGAAACTTGATGTTTACATCAAAACTATTAGATCAATGGACCATTTTCATAATGTAATCAAATTAATGCACAAATCTTGGTCTAGTGCCTTGTTACAAATTTCACATGGCCACATGTTACAAATATTAAAAATAATTGTTAATAGCCAGAATGCGAATTGCATAAATTACATGTGTTTAGGTAGGACAAGCCATAACATTGTCCTACCTAGCAACAATTAATGTTTGCAATTTGCATTCTGACTATTTAAATACAATTATCAACAGGTGTGAAAAATGGTTTGTAATGAGGCACTAAACAAAGATATCTGCATTAAATTTGATTCCTTTGCTAACATGGCCTGTTAGATAATGATGTTACGTCTTGCATTATTTGTTCACCACTTTAGGAAATGTTTCCATTTCACACAAAAATAACCTAATATCAATCCCACATCAACAAAAAATAAGACCACATTCCAATCGCGTTTCAGTTGATCCTCGCTCAGTGTAGTCCATCTCTAATGTAATAGCCATGGTTTTCTCATCGTCAAAATACAGAGTCTAGTTTAAGAAAATAGTTACAAGATAAATCCAAAATGCCCTATTCCATCATTCATTTTCTGCTGTCCAACATAACAATACATTCATATTAAAAATACAATAACAAGCAGACTTTCATAGCATGATAGGAATAGTACTTTCTGCATTGATTCTTTTTTTAAATTAGATTAGGACAAAAATAGAAATCACTTTTCTATAGATCTGTCAATTTCAAACTATCATGTTTTAAGTTTACTGTACAGAAAAAATTATTGAGTTGGCTCTGTCAGACAAACCTCAGTTCTAGTACACTGTTCTTGTATGATTCACAAATAGACAAAAATCTCCCTGAGATTCAACAAAGGGGACTGGCCGACAATCTCATCTAGACGATTACATTCATCACCCTCAATCTGGAGATGATTTAGAAGTTAAAGAGTACTGCCCTTCAAGGGATTCGTTTTTTTTGGGGACCCCAAAACAAACTGGCCTTGATCTCAAGAATTATGCTTTGTTCGAATTTGGCATTAGGGGAGCCAGACAGAAAGAAACCACCATTCTGAGTTAGTGGGGGAAGCAAATATTTAGGTTACAGTGATGGCGAGTTCTTACCACGATTTCAAAAACTAAACAAGCATTGCAGTTACATGAACTAGCTTGGTAATGCTATATGCTTTCTTTGCAACACTCAATTTGGCAGCACCTAAAACAGCCTTTCAAAAAAAAATGATTCAGAATGAATTTTGTGTGACAAAACCTACACGTATGCACTATTAAGATCAAAGTCTTGATCAGAACTTGATCACTGCTTTTGACATTGGTCAAAATAAAAAAATTGAGGATGACACCTGAAAAGGATTCCAATTGTTTTACTGTGAAAAACCACTGCCCTATCAAGTTATAGCCACTGGGATTACTAGGAAGATAAAGCCAACACTAAGGCTCTAGAGGAAAGACACATTTTCTTGCTATAAAAGAGATATTTATTTGTATAATAATTACATGAGAACTGCACACATACAAAAATTAGCAGTTACTATTGTAATCTCTATACTATTTATATTCTATACAAGTTGAACATTTTGTTTTCTTAAATACCTACATGTACATGGGACAAGAAATAAATTTATTGATCATCTTCTTCCTTCTGTAGACTACTGCTGTATTTTGACAGAGTACTACTGAACATTTGTTGAGAACATGTGGCTGTACTTGCTTCAGGCAAAGATTATGATGAAGAAAACAGCTTCAAGAAACACTTTCCATCCGCTGTCATGCTTCTAGTACTAGTCCGAGCATAACAATTGATATGTTTATTAGATGGAGATTAAGTGACAGGTGCTTAATCCATCCTGTAATCTAACCTTTGTGGATTGCAGGTTAGAATTCCGTTCAAACTTAAAATGTGTTTAATCTTTGGCATAACACTGGAAGTTAGAACAGAGACTTTTACCTGACATTAACATGATGAAGGACTGATCGTCTAGTAATTTATATCCAAACATTTCAAGGATATACATGTATATAAAGCAACATGTTATGCAAAATCAATTTCATTAGAGCTTCGCAAGTCTGTTAAGTCTGGTACAGGCTTTGTTCTGTATTGATAGAGCGCACATTGCATGAACTGGGTAAAGCTCTTACTGTATACCAAGCCACAGCATTGACCCTGTATACTGACGAAAAATACACCTACTGGTAGCTATCCTCAATCACAGTAAAGAATCAAATGATGGTTACATAATAATGTCGATGAGTTCCATCAGCTACTGGACGTACGCACACATAATCTCTTTGATACTGGACTAGGAACCTAGTTCCACAATGAAGAGACTTGAATATCTGTTCCTTTGTTTCCAGAGACAAATCATTTTTTTTCATCTGTGTATCTCATTGCAAATCTATTCCACACCATCTCGGATCACTGGAAGTCACACATCAAGTAGACAACACTTGACTGAATTATCAGTTCCAAATATTCTGATATACGGGTCTAAGAGTGAACATGCCGGCTGGACCATGTGTAGATCATAGGTTGAGTCTCTTTACAGCAGGTACCGAAAGCTGCAACACCACAGTTACAGCAGGTACCAAGAGCTGCGACACCACAGTTACAGCAGGTTCCAAGAGCTGTGACACCACAGTTACAGCAGGTACCAAGAGCTGCGACACCACAGTTACAGCAGGTTCCAAGAGCTGTGACACCACAGTTACAGCAGGTACCAAGAGCTGCGACACCACAGTTACAGCAGGTTCCAAGAGCTGTGACACCACAGTTACAGCAGGTACCAAGAGCTGCGACACCACAGTTACAGCAGGTTCCAAGAGCTGTGACACCACAGTTACAGCAGGTACCAAGAGCTGCGACACCACAGTTACAGCAGGTTCCAAGAGCTGTGACACCACAGTTACAGCAGGTACCAAGCACTGCAAAACCACAGTTACAGCAGGTAGTATCAAGAGCTGTGACACCACAGTTACAGCAGGTACCAAGAGCTGCGACACCACAGTTACAGCAGGTACCAAGAGCTGGGACACCACAGTTACAGCAGGTACCAAGCGCTGCAAAACCACAGTTACAGCAGGTACCAAGAGCTGCGACACCTCGCTGGCTCCAGGTACATGATTACAGTTCTAGAAATGTTTCCTCCATTATGCTTCCTGGACCATGACATGGAAAGGAGCAAAGAGGGATCGCCACACACCTTGTAAACTACGCCACACAACACTGGCTTGGGAAGCATCGGTGGGAATACCTGAAGACACACAAAAAAGGTACAGATTAGGCACCTACATAGTCTACAACAAGTTCTCTTACTCATTTATATTTAAACGGATTTATATTTGTTCCTGATACATAATGCATACCGGTATACATTTCTTATATGTCTTCAATGAGAAAGAATATCTATCTCTTAAATTCCACAAATTTGATGGAAAATGTATACCGAAATACCCATTCAATGGGCAAAGGAAACTACAGATATTGCATCAATTGGCTGATCAATAAAACAAACATATTACATAGTTCCATACAGCAAAGTATGTCTTGGTGCGTTTAGGTCTATAAGATATTTAGTGCACCTTTTTTCCATTTCTTACATTCTGCTGGGCCCAGTCTTATAAAGAGTTGAGATTGATCTAAATCAATTGCAAATCCTTTAATCAACTGCAAGTTTGCTGTCTCCTATCTCTTACGTACATAGTTGCGACTGATATCAATCGCAAATAAGTTGGGAATAATTGCAAATGTTTGTTAGACAGGGCCCAGGTCTAAACAATGAACATCCTGCACGTCAATCTCAAAGCCTTAATTCATCTAAAAATAATTCCTTCAACAAAACTCAAGATTAATGTGAGTCCCCCAAAATAAAAATGTAAATAACATTATGGTGGGTCTGAAAATGATCTGCTGGGTCCTACTTACTTGTGTTTGACCTAAATAATAGCAGGTATAGGAAGACACTGATGATGGCAAGGTTCTGAATCCGATGTAACCCATTGGATGCCGATGGACTCAAGCGGGCAACAAAGAAAGAGCGAAGCTTCTGAAACAGGCTCAGCAAAATGTTTCCTGAAATAGCATGAAAACAAAATGATAAAATAAGGTTTTTTGTCAAAAATAAAGTCCCCAATCCATAATGATATGCCATAAATCCATGAAGATGAGCAAGAAGCAGTTAGAGGAGTCATTTTATTGAATCTGTCGCTGATACAAGGCAGGGCAGAAAGTGTAGCACAATTTACTTGTGGAATGCTCTGAAAGTTCGTCCAAGGTAGATAAAAACAGAGAGCTTTTGAAAAAAGGAAAATCCATCTTTCCTTTAATATCAAAAAGCATCATATTTACAGTGGTTTCCATATGTGGGTAGAAGTGAAAACCAACGTAAATCTATGTTTTGGAGTTTAAATCAACATTAAAGTCGCCCATGAAATTTGTTTGCACTCTAAAGAGATGTGGAATAAATATATTTAAATGAAGTTGAGTTAAATGATACATGCATACATGTAGAAACATCCAAAGATGTACAATGCCTATTATGTAACAGTAACAAAAGTTCTTTATATTTCTCTTCATCAAATTCAAACTGACTATGGTAAAAAAATAAAAAAGATGATATTCCTATACATACCAGGTCGTGAATGCTTGGCGTTTTTACAACCATTTGTTGAGCTGGCTTCTTTTTGCTGCTGCAGCTCTGCCAAGTATTTCAAATATCTCATCTTTCTCTCTGGGCTTAGGACAGAGTTGGTCTCCACATACTCCCTAGCAGCCTTCCACTGCCCCTGAGTTATATAGACTCTTTTGATGTACATTTCTAGGACCGAGCAGTACTGGTTGATGGACCAGCCGTTCTGAGCCTTGAGCCACTGGGATGAGAAGGACTCGGCTTCATTGAAGCTCCGGACTTTGCTGAATAGTAATATGCTGGAAAGGGGAGAGAATAACATGTATGTATGTATGTTAGAGCAGCATCATTCACAACAATTCCAGAACTAGTTTACAATGTATGAAATGAGCAGAAATTGGACTAAACTTTAAAGAATAGTTCTCAGACAAAACTGTCATTATCTAAAGTATACTACCAATGTAAATTTAACATATCTTCATTTAGAAATCATACCCACTAAATTCAATATGTACACAACATAGAGAAAATGGTGAAAGTGAATAATGTTGCAACTGATCATTGCCTCATTGATGATCAGGCTATTATCTCATTCAGAAAGCACAGGAGAATACTCAAATCATTTATTGTCTAAAAGGTCACAAGTGGTAAAGTTAAAATTGGAATTCAAAGAAGGCCTGGTTCAACTGGTTAACTATAACACTCGTAATTAGTCTGACATGTACATGTACCCATTGAAGAAGGACCAGGTGGTTCCTATATTAAGCCTATGGCAATGAGAGAATTCAGCAGCTAATGGGTGAACTTACCACATTAGTACTATCCTAGGAGGAAGCTTTGAGATGTCTCCATAACAAGTCAAGAGAAACGGCAGGGCTTGATCCCATCTATCCAGCTCTGCGTAGGCTTGCATGGCAAGTATGCACATTGATTCCAGATACTCCCTTTAAGCAAATCGAGAAACAACGTGTGGAGTATAGAATCACAAACATGAAATGCAATCTGATACTGTCATATGGCCTTTGAAAGTTCTGTTATAATTTGCATTTGATTAGCCAAAACAGAACTCTGAACATTATATATAAGACAACAACCAACATGAAGAGATAATTACCTATACATTTGATCAATTTGCTTCATTTTAAATAGCTACATTTACATTGCACAGATAATCATCCCATTCCAAAGGGGTGCTCAATGTGCCTACAAAGTATTACTATTATTGTTGCTTTAGCTAAGCTGCCCAGAGCCCTAAGGCATTGTAAGAATACTCCCTACATGTACATGTATGATGTATCCATATACATACTACACCTTGGCTGAGAGCAGCAAGATTATTAGTGCAGCAGCTGCGACTCAAATGGCACGATGCAATCCACAGTCTGGTGATTTAACCCTACACCACCATCACAAAACAAAACAGAGCATTTCTTACCTCATGGCATCTTTGTGCATTTTCTTCAGGTTCTGCTCATTTCTATCAGAGAGTCCATTCTGAACATCTGTCCCGTCTCCTCCTCTCCTCGGCTCATGGTCTCCCAGACGAGGAAACACTATTTCCTGATTCCTGTCCACTCCTAACCTGCACACCCGCAGTACCTCCTCATGGCGACGAAAGAGGAGCAGGTCATTGGCAGCCTGAAGAATCTTGACCCCGTCGACCTGATGACCTTCCCGAGCCATCCCAAAGTCCATCACAACGACAAAAGCTATGAAGTATTGGCCTGCAAATATCTCTGTCTCATAACTTCACACTATTATTTAACACAGCTGATAGTGACAGTCCCACATGTAATTTTACATGATCGGTGAAAGAGGTTTCTGGCAGATGTTAGGACTAACCCGAACTTTATTATGAGTATTGTTCATCTGTTACATAGTATTAGTTCTCATGGTTTGTAGAATCCAAAACACCTTTTTTTCCAAATTCAGAGCCCTGCATTAAAAAAACAGAAAATGTGAAATAATAATTAAATTACATTATTGTATATAAATAAACCAAATATAAGGAATCCAAATAAATAATTAAGAAAAGAAAAATTCTCATCAAAATATCAATTCTCAGTATTTCTATTCAATTACAGCCACCAAATTGTATTGGATATTTCTTTTTTCTTTCTCTAGGGCTTTAACATTTTGAAACAATAGGTATAACACTTGCACTCTCCCAAGAAACATGTCATTTTGCTACCTCGTCTTTTAATAATTTGAAAATCATTCTTACAAACAACAGGAGAACTTGAACAAAATTCTAGACATACAAGCAAAAACAGCAGCTTTATCAAAAGGTACTAGTGCAAGAGTGCATACAATACATTCATCAGACATTCAGATGTTTTCATGATACTAACACTCTTTTCACACTGGTTTCGCTCAACCCCGTACTTTGCTTAGCCCCGTACTATCCTTAACCCCACCTATAGAACGGGGTTAAGCAAATTTTTGCCAGTGTGAAAAAAGTATTAGTGCTGTTGACATCAGTGACATGTAAGGTAGATCTTAAGTTGACCATCCTGGCCTTGAATGGCCTGGGATTTATAGTCTAAACTTCCATGAAAGCTTTTTCAGAGTAGAAAAATGGCACCCCTCCCCTTCCCCAAGGCCAAGATGCCAGCGGCAATACAGTAAATGCAAATTTTCCTCATAAATAGGAATAGAACCTCTATTATTTTTTGTTGAAATTCATGCTGGGCAGCATACTGTAAATCTCTGTAAATATTGATCAATTTTCTTCAAAATTTTTGATATGTTGTAGCTAAGACAATTAATTCTCTACACGCTCAGTTTTCACCATTTTTCATTTTGATGACGTCCTCATAGTGAAAATTTAGATTAAAGCCTCATGTCAGAAATGTCATAATTTGCGCATTATGCCTAGATAGAAGGTGAATTTCGTTGACGTCATGAATCTACATGATATTGTTTTTTAAGAATTTTTAAGCATTATCTCACTTATATTTGCTCTATTTTGTCTCAAATTTCAGTTGACCAGCCCACCTATACTTGTTCCAAACAAGTATTAAATGTCTAGTTATTATTATTATTATTATTATTTATTTTAAATTTTTATTGGGGGGGGGGGACAAAAAGCACCTTTAGACCTGCCAAAAAGACTCACACATGAGAGACTGTTAATACCCATGAAGCTGGCCGTCTTTCCTATATTACTGTGATTATGCAGAGACCATTAGATTTTCTGGTCAAAGAATGCAAGCCTTCTGTTCTGTGAGCCGGTCTACATGTAGGTGTTGTCTATTGTCTCATGTTATTACACAACCTCAACAAATAGCAGTAACCATGGAAAATCCTGGATCGATGAACAGGCTTAAACCTACAACATCCTGTATAAAAGTATAGTATAAACTATAAAGTAAAGTAATGGCAATCCAATGGAAATCCAAAAACAATTTGAAGAGGGGGTACCAAAAAGTTGTTTGGCGAGCGGTATCTGAATTTCAAAGAGAAAATCACATTTCTAGAAAGTTCATTTTCTGCCCCTTTTTTATGTCACCTCAATCAGGAAAAACAGCAATTTAAACATCGTTTCCATGGTAACTCAGAGATTTACCAGTTTCACAAACTG
>BEXV01000150.1:297730-317506 GCA_003118195.1 Hemicentrotus pulcherrimus | reverse complement strand
CTTCTTTGTCTTTTGCCCTGAATGTTTAAAGTAACAAAAAATGACATCATAGAAGCACTGACACTTCAAGGCAGTAATCCAATAGTATTGCTCAAGTCATTCAGTTTGATGACTACCTACTATGGCCATACACTTCCATGGCTAATTGTATCTGCTGTTACAGTTTTTATTGACATTTCTTCAATAAATATATTTCTTGTCGTCACCTGTACATTATTTAGTGAAAAATGATTAACTTATATCATTTCCATTACCCAAGTTGCAGGGCTTTTTTTGAAAAATTAGATTCTTTTTATTTGACTTTTTCTTTGTGACAGTGGCTTTACAATCAGCTACCTATCGCATGATGATAAAGGTCAGGAGGTCTATCTATCCATGTTATCTGACTGGGATTTAGATGCAGCCATCTGTGGAGCTTCAGACCCATGCCTTAGGCTTAAAGTGGATGCTAAACCATTTGATGGACCAGGTATGTCATCTGTCGGCTGTGTTTATTTCAACGTTCAGATCGTTCAAAGGCCTCTTTTCATGGAGGACAATACATAGGACATACATGTACATGTACACAGAGTAATTGTTTTTAATCCCAGCTTCCAATCTTTATCTGAAAGTCTCCTTTGTAAAAGCATACAAAATGCATTGTTTTCCAAAATTTATCTCAAGAGATACCTACATGTTGATGTGAGAAGGTTGGAAGGTATGTGTTATGTTATCATGTGCACTGATTTGTTTCTATTTTGCTTACCGTCTTCTCCAGGACTCTTGGAAGACTGGGATGTAATAACAGGAATGGAAGCACCTATACACAACTCCAATGATCGCAGCCATTCGGTTCCATTAGTTGGAGCTTTTATGGATCAAGTTGGAAAGACTTTTAATCGGTTTCAAAAAATCTTCACAACCAATGATGATTCAATAGAAAGTGAAAAGTATGAAATGCCTATGAGGCCCCTGGATGATCAGGAGTTTTGGTCCTTCCTGGATCCACTGGGACGTCTTGAGAGACCACAGGAGCTTCGTATCAGGGTGTACCAGGGAGGTGTGGAATCGTCCCTGCGTAAGGTAGTCTGGCGCCATCTCTTGAACATCTACCCAGAGGGTATGACAGGGAATGAGAGGCTGGACTACATTCGAATGAAGTCAAGAGAATATGAGCGGTTGAGAGACAGACTTCAGAACGACCCCAGAGAGGACTTCAAGAACATTAAGAACATGGTGCGCAAGGATGTTCTGCGGACTGATCGTCTGGAGAAGTTCTATGCAGGTGGGGATGAAAACCCCAATGGTATTAAGCTGTTCAATGTCTTGACAACCTACTCACTGGCACATCCCGATGTATCATACTGCCAAGGTATGAGTGACCTGGCCTCACCTATTCTCTATGTCATGAATGATGAGGCCCAGGCCTATATTTGCTTTTGCAGTCTGATGAAACGTCTGAAAGGTAATTTCATGCCTGATGGACATGCCATGTCCATCAAGTTTCTGCACCTTACCGAACTTGTTCGCTGTCTAGCTCCAGATTTTTACGATTACCTCAAAGAGCAGAATGCAGATGATCTATACTTCTGCTATCGGTGGCTTCTTTTGGAGCTGAAGAGAGAGTTTGCATTCCAGGATGCATTGAGGATGTTGGAGATCATGTGGAGTTCCCTTCCTCCAGATCCCCCAACAGATGGTGTTACCCTCAATGGACCGATCACGGGGAATTCCCCTTCAGCATATGCAATCGACAGGGTACGCTTCCGCTTCTCGCGTCTCAGGAGCTCTTCCAGGGACAGTCTAGGTAGTCAGAGTAGTTTGAATAAAACTCCACAATCTGTGCTTGCACATGCAGATAGCAATTCCAAAGAACAGAAGAAGGAGGAAGATCAAAGCAGAGTGAGTGAAACACTCAAGGAAGTAGATGGTGAGGAGGCAGATAGTAACAAGAATGAAGAAGAGGGCGAGGAGAAATAATCATGTGCCACCAAATCAGAGCCTGTAGAAAAGAAATCAAAATCCTCTCAAGCCCAAACGTATAGAACTGAGTTACATATTTCCATTGAAAAGGAAGATGTTTCAGAGAGAAGTACTAATGAAGGTATTGTGAATCATGGCAGAGGGCAATTTGCAGACAGCAGAACCGGTGACAGTGCAAAGAGCCATCCCACCAGCCTCGCTTTCTACCAGAAATCCAGTGACGACTTGACCACTCCTGGAAGTGAAACCTCTCCTCTCCTCAACTCCTTGCCAAAGTCTCCTCCCAAATCTCCACAGAGACCTCACCCCATGTCACCGCTGAGGTTCCCCCGTCAGTCTCCATCTTCCCCTTCCCGTAGCCTGTACAGAGGCTTGCCCCCTCCTCAGGACTTTGGTGGGGGTAACCCGTTCATGATGTTTGTCTGTGCCGCTCTGCTGCTTGGGCACAGCCGCAGGATCATGGCCAATAAGATGGACTATAATGAAACGGCCATGCTGTTTGATCGGATGGTACGCAAGCACCATTTGAGCAAGGTATTACATCATGCCAGAGCCTTGTATCTGGAGTATCTACAATCTGAGGCTGCTAAGCCACAGGTCCAGGTTGTAGGAACCAAAGCAGCTGGGAAAGATGGACCAACTGGTATGTCGGGTCTTAATGGCTCTGCTGCTGCAACAATCCAAGGCTCTTGTTAATGTAATCAGTTCAGTGATATCCAACCTGTGCAGACATGTGTGTAAGTTGGACTCCCTTTATAGTCTTCATCATGTGAGTGAATGTATAAAAGAGGCATGATATGTGGGCATTTTGATGAATGTTTGTGCTGTCACAACAGTAATACCTTTAACAGTAAACTAGTGAGGTTGATTTCCATTGAAATGGAATCTGTATCCTGCTTGTGCATTAATGTACATTGCAATTATTGGAACTGTACATTGGGCGTTGCTAATATCTGTTGTATATTTGGGCAATTATCACGATTTATGGTTATAACTCCCGTATTATACGCTCTCCCCAAAAATATGACCTTCAGTGTACTATTAAAGTACTAAGATAGTATATTTATGATTGTATGTCTTTATGATATACATTATGATGTACTAAGCTTAGTTAATTTACTGCCACATACTGGTAGTACATGAACCATGCTTTTGATCTCCTTTGACTTGCTTTTTTTTTTTTTTTATATTTTTTATTTATTTTTTTTTTATTTATATATTTCTTTATATCCCAAGTGTATTTGGTTGCCTCGTTTTTCAGACTAAGTTGTCTCCTTACTCATTCCATTCTAGTGTGGAATTTGATGATACTAGAATATTGGTAATTATCCTGCCATGTCAATAAAAAGTGTAATGGTCTGTGTAATGCAAACAACTGATTTTCCATACAGAGAGTGATACCTACCGTAATATTTACTTGCCCTAACCAACCCAGTATGTAGGGAAAGGATGATCATGATGCTTCAAGACTAATCTTATGACTGTACTGGAATAATTATGGTTTATTTTAATTTCACTGTTGTTATGATTTTAGATATGGTCGTCCTTTATGCCATCCTTGAAGCCATTACTCTCAGAAATCTAAGCTGTTCAAGTTTATCATGTCATCATGTTATAGAAGAGCACATGTCATTTGTCAAAAACTAATGTTTTGTATACATCATACTGTTGCTGTTGGTCAGTGTGCAGTACATCCAATTCCAAACACTGGGCTATTGAAGCAAGTACATGTATTTCACTTGATATATTGTTCCAGTTGCCCCGTGTCTGTGTCCACATTTATACATACCGGTAACATGAATAGTGAGATAAGGTACAATGAGAATTTGTGTTAATTTGTTTGTGCTTTCAATGGTTTAAACAGTCATACATGTAGAAGCCATGTGTTTATGTATCAGTCTCGACATCGACTTGTTTGAGCTGAATGTATCTGTTCAAATCATGTTGCATCTGCTTACCTTCACAG
Source organism: Hemicentrotus pulcherrimus (assembly GCA_003118195.1). Taxonomy (NCBI): domain Eukaryota; kingdom Metazoa; phylum Echinodermata; class Echinoidea; order Camarodonta; family Strongylocentrotidae; genus Hemicentrotus; species Hemicentrotus pulcherrimus. Next base: position 313,578 of record BEXV01000150.1, on the reverse strand, counting down.
GTAAACAGCAAGGTTACTGCCCAAATTGTTTAAAATAGTACTCCAGAGAGATAACATTACAGTACTTAGTGGGATTTCTATATTTATTAGTACCATGAAGCCTGTGTTGAGTTTGTTATGACTAATGAACTTAACAAGGTATTTTATTGATGTGGTGTATATAGTGTATTTATCAAGAATTCCATAGCACTGGTAAGCTAATTCTCTGTTTATTACATAATACATGGATATATTTCGGTTCAAGTAGCATCTAGAAAGGTCCTACTATTTGTTTTTTTACACCTTGCCCAGACATTTGAACAGTTCAGATGTGTGTACCATCATATCATTATCTACAATGGAAGCTGAACACTGTGCTTTACATGTACATGTATCACCTCAGCTATGTAATGTATTTCATTACAAATTTTATGAAAAAGAATTAGGTTTGTTCTTTAGTCAGCATTGTATTTTGTTGAAGATCCTAACAGTACAAGAAATATGATAAATATGTACCGGGCAATGTTCTTCTAAAAGTTGTCTGTATATTTCAGATTATTTTGGATGCTCTTATACAATTATTACAGTAGATATTAAACTGCCAGCATTGGAGAGTATTCCAGAAAACTGATATTATTTGTGTCCAAAAGAGTGGAGGACCAGCCTCTCTTAAATGTCTTTTAATTCCTTTACAACTTGTATATCAATTTTTTTTAGTAGCACATACCGGTATTATGTTTATTTGCACAGCAACAATGCAACATTACTGGTTTACTGAACAGTGATTATGGTATTTCAGAGCAGTTGCGATATTGTACATTTAACTTAGTATAACTATATATCTTTAATAGTAAAGATGTATCATGTTTTATTTTTCTATAGAGTCTATGTGCAACGTTCAAATTGATGTACCGGTAGGTATATCAGCGCTGAGTAATATGAGAAGACTACTGTACAATACTGTGGATCCCTTTTAATTGGACGTGCCCATATTGATCCACATACCTTGCTTCAATGATAATCAATCCATTGAGATGACACACCTAATACAATCACAGATGTTCATGTGAGCCAACCTTTCATCTTATGGTGATTACCACTGTGCTTTTAGTTTCAAGACTTGTCAATATAATACAATGTGTTGCCTGGTTGATGAATTGAAGAAATCACCCTTTTTTTGTTAGTTGAAGGAAATTAACACATTTCCATTTGAAACAAGCGAGTCCCATGTTTCTCAGTTGCCTTCGTTGATGTCCAAGTCACATTTCTTGACATACCGGTAGGCAATTAAACTCATTGGGTATAAGCAGCATGAATATGTTCAATTCAGCACATATGCCATGTAACAAAGGCGGATTGCTTCGTGAAGAAATGAATAGGGCAAAATATTTAATTGTTTCAAAATGAGACTTGGGTCATTATTGTAAGAAGGTATTGATGTGATTTTTTGTCTCGCCTGCGTAGCAAAAAGCGAGACATAGGCGCCGCTTTTCCGGTGACGGCGACGGCGTCAACATCAAAAACTTAACTTAAAAAAATATGTAACTTAAAAAAAAGGTTAAGTTTTTGAATTTGTGATATAATTTTAAAAGTATAAGTTGTTAGTCAATGAAACTTGGACTATAGGATTATCAAGTATCCCCAATCATGTGACTAGAATTTCAGGTCACAAAGTCATGGTCAAAGGTCATTTCAGGTCAACAAACTTGGACTTTGTTGTGGCATCAACATCAAGATTTTCAAAATGCTTCTTCTTCGTTATTTTTCAACCGATTTTGATTCTAATTGTTTCATATGATAGGGCTAGGAGGGGGATTTAAAACTTCTACACAGAATCGTGAAATTCATTATTTATGCTAATTTATGCAAATTTATTCGAAATCACAAATGCTTCTTCTTCATTTCTTGACCGATTTTGATTTGGTTTGCTTTATCTGGTAGAGCTAACTTTGGTACACTAAACTTCTACACCAAATTTTGAAATTGTTCTCCATTAATTAAATATGGTAATTTATGCAAATTTATTCCAAAAATAACAAAAATTGCTTCTTCTCCCTCATTGCTTGACCGATTTTGATTTGATTTGCCTTATCTGATAGAGCTAAATTTGGAACACGTAACTTCTACACAGAATTTTGAGATTTTGCTCCATTGATTGATTATGGTAATTTATGCAAATTTATTCCAAAAATGACAAAAATTGCTTCTTCTCCCTCATTTCTTGACCGATTTTGAATTTGGTTTGCCTTATCTGGTGAAGCTAAATTTGGAACACTAAACTTCTTCACAGAATTTTGAGATTTTGCTCCATTGATTATTTATGGTACTTGATGCAAATGAAATGAATTTATGTCTCTTCCAGGGCATTAAATTTTTATTTTTTGACCAGTTCAAAAGTGTACGACATAAAATTTACGATATTTGTTGTTGCGAGATGCGGATGAGCGCTACGTCATTGACGTTCTGGTTTATCATATTGAATTGCGTTATGCAGGCGAGACCGCCGAGAGCGTTTCCCTTGTTTTTTAATGGTGTGAAGGCTAGCATGATAGTATAAACTATGCTACCTGAAATAAAGCAATTAAGCCTGTACTTCACTTGCCCAAATAGTATCCCTTCCACTTGCCCAAAATAATAGTATCCCTTCCACTTGCCCAAAATAATAGTATCCCTTCCACTTGCCCAAAATGATAGTATTCCTTCCACTTGCCTAAAATAATAGTATCCCTTCCTCTTGCCCAAAATAATAGTTGACCATATCCTAGAGCAAAGTGTGAGATCAGGCAGTATTCATTAATGTGGCGTTTTCCCTCGATTACTACATGCAAGTCAATCTTTTTGTAGCAAGCTGATATTCAGTATGTAATTAGTAAATGATTGAAAAGGAAATCAGTAGCAAGATCAATAAACCAAAAGATATTCAGAAGTATAGGTTGTTGCATTTTATCTGTATATAACTTTAATTTTTGTCTGTATAATGTTAAAAGTTGACTACAGGAAGTTTACAAAAAATTGATGTTATGTGGGTTCTTTACCATTATTATTATTCCAGGTTTCTTTTAACATAGAAATTTCTTTCAGCATGAGAGGGTTATATTAAACATTGTGTGAATTTGGATTGGTGTTTCTCCTACTAGTATTTCTGGTTGGTGGGAATAAGTACATGTAGTTCTTTGCACATCCACCATGTAACAAACTAGGTCCCAAATATACTCAAATTATGGATGCCCCCTCCACCAAGAGCCAACTTAATTTTTATTAGCAAACTATTTTGATACTCACGTAATTTTTTTTAGATTATTGGTTGCCTCTTGTAGACTAGGCATTGTAATAGAGTGTACCCTAAAGCTAATCTTGAGCTCTGGTATGGGAATCGTATTTTGAGAGAAAATTGTGCTATGATTTATTCTGGATTGTTTATCCTTCAGTAGATCGGTTGTTTGAATCAGTGAAATAAGAACAAACGCACAAAAACTTACTGGGCATCATCTTTGATAAACACCATAACTCCCATTTGCACATAGTGACCTTTGTTAAGCACATGGTGTCGGGCCTACTTAACCGGATTTCCTCATCTTTCTAGTATGCTCATTACTTGGCCACCACGTTATACATTTTCTACCAAAATCATGTGGCACATGTCATTTATTTGTAATCTTGAACATTCGGCGTAAGTTTCGTTGGATTCTGAGAAAATGTATTTTCTATATCTACCAGAACTCAAGTTTATCTTTAGTGTTAAAGGTAAAGACCAGTTATGGTCATGCGATTGCATTGTGAAAGAAACGTTGTGGAATTGATCAGAAAAGGTTGATCATCTAGCATGGTGTGTACTTCAAGGTTCTGGAATCATCAAAATGATAAGAAATTTGGCCCAGTCTTCGTAAAGTTACAAGCACTGTACGCAAAAAGATGTATATGGGACCATACACACACATGTATGACACGTGTGTTTATCACTCACAGACCATGGATAAACTAATTTACCAAATATATCAATTAGTAGGCGGTTTCCCGGCAAAATTTTTACCATCATGTATCAGTCAAAACATATTCTCTCACATGATTGGTAATAAGAGCTTCCATTTCAATCTTTGAAATTGGGGCGTTTCCAATACTGGTCTTTACCTTTAATCCCTGAAGTCGTTTAATGCAGCTTTATTAAGTGTACATAATTTCATGATAAGAATATGTGACTAAGCTTTGTTTCGTGTCATATTGCTCAATTCTGTATTTATCAACAGTTACATCAGTTGCATCAATGTAAACATCAGATGTGTGTTTAATAGCATGAGAACCATATTACTACTACATGTAGCAGTATTTAGATGACTATCTTTTTCTAATGTTGATATCTATGGAATAACTTGAAATGTACTTAATATTTAATTATGCAAAAATGCAGCAAGATTTTGAATATGAAAATATTTAAGATATTTGTATTCGCATGTTTGGGTAATCACATATGTGGAAGGTTAGAAAATATAGCAAATGATAATTTGAAAATATGGTATTGTATTTGTACAGTGCTTCAAAGATATTCAAAGCATTTGATTGTGTAAAGTGTCATGTCCTAAAGGTTAAATGTGCACCCAACCCAAAGATTTTTGAGGTTTTTAAATAACATATAAATATTTATTTTCTTTGAGATGGGTAGGGTTGAGGGTTTTCATAGAGTCTAATTTTATCACTTTCATGAAAGGAATTCAAAGGATGCTTTAAAAATATTGTTTTATTGCGTAATATCATGTTGAAGGCCTAAACCCCTTTAGTATTTTGATATTGACAACTTTTAGATGATAATGGTTGAGGGTTGACAGTCGGAAGTCATTGGTTGTTTGTTTTATATAATCGGTATTTATACTATAGTTCGGGCTCATGGTAAACAATGTTATCAAATACGCCATCATATGTTGACTGTTGAACATCATTTTGTTATGATTGTTTGTTAAACATATTTAGAATGTTTTGTTCAGATTAAGCCTGTAAGCGCTGTTATAGATGTATAGCATATTATGTAATAGATGAAATAATAACTAGCAGATGGTGTTTTCAGTTACTCATGTTATTTTCTATGTAGATATACATTTTCAAAAACAGTATTCATTAGTATAAAAGTAATTTCACATATTTCTTTCAGAATTCTATGTGCACAACAACTAACAAGTGAATTGTTAAGACTTTTCACCATCTACTGTTCTTTTAAGTTTGTATAATATTCAATACATCCTTTCATGTCTTTTCATGTCTTTTCAGTGATGTACACTGTACATGTATATTTGTACACATTTCTGCACATTCCACACGTTTGTCTCATGTACATGTATGTTATTGCATAATACTAACTATTGCTAACATCTGCCTCTCCTCATATCTCACCCATTTTCCCTCTCCTCCCTCTCCCCCTAACACCCCCTGTCTCTGCCTAGCTCCCTTTCTCTCTCTTTGTCCCCCCCCCCTTCTCTTCGTCTATCTCCTTCTCAGTCTACTATTCTTATTCTTATTAATCTCCCATTGGTTACAAATTTGTTAACACATATATTTATATACACACATCTTCTTAAAAATTATAGAAAAGCATTATGCTCCAACTTATTTTTGGACTTGTGCAACTAGTTCCATATCCATCATTTATGAAATCCTGTTTTCCAGTGCAGAACAGTTAGGGTATTGTGACGTTTATTATTTAGCTGTGATGTAAACATACTTGTATTTAACAGTAAACGCAGTGCATGTACATGCATATTATCCATGTAAAGAAATGTATCATTTGTGAAATGATAAGTGTAACAAAAACCTGTGTACTATATGTATGTATTGAAATTAATAGGTATTTTGTCAATGAGGATTTGTGATGATATATCACTAAGAACAGCTTGGCTGGTCAATATTACAGTAAACTAATATATAGATATTATTTGTGCAATAAACTAAGTCTCTTGGACTGGGTTATGGTCAGCACTCAAAATCGATTGATTCGTTTCTTTATTTGTCATCAGGTTTGCAGTACAAATCATACACATTCTGCCCTTCAAGGCTGTAAGGTAAATCATGCTACCAGTAATGAAGACCGAGAGCTAATGGAAATCTACAATTTTACTTACTGGCTTTTCAGATGTAAATCCTTTTTTTTTTAAATTGCTTGCTTTAGTCAAATATCATTTCTCTGGTTACATGTACCTCACATATGAAAGTGCACAAAGGTTTCATTTCTCACTTCAATGACAATGTTGCCCCTTTCCCCTTCTGGTGGTGCCCCTGCGTATCTGAATTAAATTGATTTTGAATGTTTGATATAGTGGAAAAAGTTTTTAAAAACAATGAAAAATTCCCCTACCAAATAAATTTACACTGCTCTCTCCATGAGGAAAAGTTTCCTAATTGGTCTTTCAATCAAGATTCATGAGATATTCATTCATGATGCAAATCAGCTACATCACAATATTCAATGTGGACCATTTTTAGGTGTATCCAAAACTATAGTGAAATTAAGGTTTTTTGTAAAAGAAAAATATACATAAACTTCAATTAAAACTGCAATATCCTTACAGGCTGAATAAATGAGGCAAATCCAAGATATCAAATACAATATATATACAAATTAGTCTTTATTCTCAGATTTGTGGTACAATGAAACAAATAAAGCTGAAAAATAATTCATCTTGCATTCTGGTAGAGTGTATTAAACTTCTGTATGAAATATATGTGAAGATGGTTCACACAACGCATTTTAAATGAGCATTAGGGAAATGAAGAAAGCTCTATAATGTGCATACCATCATTATGCCATACTTCACCACATTTGCCATATACAGCCAGCAATTCTAATGAAATTCATGAATAAACCTAGTCTAAAAGCTTCGGTGAGAGACCACATCTGTCCCGACCACCTCTAGAAAGGTTGACAAATGTCAGTACCAGATGGTTATTTCTGTCTAGTATATAGTATAAACCAAATCTTTTAGGGCAAATGATTTCACAGAACTTGGCTACTATTCCAGACTTCAATTTGTCTTCCCAAAGAGAGTTTCAATCTTCAAGATTTAAACATTACAAGCGATACAACAACATCAAAATCGACTATAAATTTGAAGGCTGGCAACTGTAATATATACATCTGTGACATACCTCTCTTCGGAAACATTTCTGGTTTGCTGCACCCCAAGTCTTATTTGATACTGAGTTTTGATAAAATAATAATGTTCGTTTGATCATTGAGATCACTCCACTACGCTAAATACCGGTATTAGGGCAGCAGGGCATATGCAGACTCAAGTTTGTGAACATACCACTGAAACACATGTCGTGACTTACAAAGCATTTCAATATAATGTTGGCAAACTTACATACATGTAGATTGATGTCTATTTCATGAGATGCTGCCCCAGTCAACAAAATTTAGTTGCAAATTCTAGAGGAGTCCATTTCTTCTCATTCATGAAAAATACATGTACATGTATGTGGGTGTGAATACATAAGGGAGATGACGAGTTTCGTTCAAAGCTACAAGAGTTTCATACCTGACTGATATCATTTTGTATTTTTACGATTGGATCTTAACTTTGAAATATTTTACTTTGAATGAGCATTGGATCTACAACAGCTAGACCCTGTGACTGAAATAACAACAAATGACATGTACCTAATGTATGTGTCCATAATGCATAAATCTTCCAATAGTATAGACTACATGTACATGTATGATAATTCTAGAACATAATGGAACATTAAGTGCGTGACTGTTGTATCGTATCATCCCAGAAGTTATTTTGGTTTCATTTTAGATCAGATCATCACTCACAATAGTTTATTTTTAGACATGACTTTAACATTAGCAATTTTTTTTTGCACTTTCTCAACTCTTAATATTTAAAAAGGTAATGCATTATAAATTACATCCCAACTAATACAATTAAGGATGTCTTATAAAAGCTATAATTAGTAACCAAGGTAGAGCATTTGATTCCTGGTGTACTTGGTCCTCTTTGGTTGTATACATGGGCTTTATAAATCTCTTCCAAATAAGTTAGACGGAATGAACATAACATGCCGCCTAGACTGCTGGACTATAGTGATCTTTAAACATTTAAGTTTGCCAAAGAGCAGAGGAAAACTATCCATCTCTATTTACAAGATATGTACAGAGTGCATCGTATATAACACAACTAGTAACCTCCTGCAGCACACGAGTTATCAAATTTGTCATAAATATGCATGAATACATGTATATATCTCTTAATGTAGAACTTACTAAATAAAAGAATCCCAAACGCTGGAATTCATAAAACAATTTGTTGTTCTTGTGTTCTCAAAAATGATAACCTCATGGCAATGTCTCTCTTTTACTTTGGCTGAGTTAGATAAATATTTGTGTCTGACTGTTGAGATCATGAAGCTTAGCATGGTCATCTGCTCATCACGCTCAGCTTGATTCCATGCCTGTGTTAAGTCCTTCATTGCGGTACATGCCACATTTACCTAAATGCTGGATTGAAAAATAAGGGGGAAAAATCATTGAAGATTCCACATGCATGGCTGAAATGAATAAATGAAAAATTCAATGCATAATTTCTCCTCAGTCAGTTTTATCATTTTGTTGTTGTTGTTCAGTGTCATGTCCTCTATGTTACATCCATAAATGCATGCTGAAAATATTCCTAACAATTGTAAGATGAAAGAACATATCAAATGCTAATGTTACCTTTTTTAAACAGTATTTTTCACAAAAATACACACAATAAGTTGATGATGGTCTTTTTTAGACACTACATCAATAAAGACAATCGTTCGAAATTACTAAATGCCATACATTTTGAGCTCGTGCTCATGAGAAGATTCAATAGTATGGATGCAAACCAAATTAACTCGCTGCAAGAACAAGAACGTACACCAGTGTTATGGATTGTGATGCTTACCTCTGAGAACTTGTTTGTTTTTGCATGGAAACAGGTGGGTACCGTGTCGACGGTGGGAGGTATACTGCCATATCCCATGTTGGTAGTGTAGTAGAGAGGGTTCTGTGGTTTGTGATTGTATCCTTCAAATACGTCTGTGGAGGTTGAGAAAGAGAGAGAGAGAGAGAGAGAGAGATAATTAATAAACTTATTCATTCATTTAAGATAATGAAACAAGATGCTCAATTCACATTTAAAATGGGTTTTCAGGGGGTTCTTAACATTTTAAGGATTTAATCTTTAGCTACTGATTAGCTGCAGCTCACTGTTTCAATCAGAATTGGTTGGTATGATTAAAAATTAGTTGTAAACAGTGGAAGACATTCTAGACAATCTTTTTGAAAAGTATAATTGTTTTTTTATGATACACAAACTAATACATGAATGCATATATATATATATATATATGTATATGTAAAGAATACAGTACAGGCAATAGAAGAAGGCAAATTGACATTATAATTGAACAAATATTATGTGAACCTCTTTTTCAACTAGCATGACTAATGAAAGTACCTTGAGAAGAATTAGAATATAGACCATAAATCTAATATACATCTAATTTACTTTTTGGCAATATGGTACAGATTTAGATATAAATGCAGTAATTTGTGCGAATACATTGCAAAAGTAAAAGAAGAAGCCGTATCCAGCACGCGAAGTCGCCATTTGAATCCATTTCAATGTATACACTACTAGAAACTCCTAGATATGGCATCGGTGCGCGATAACCGCGCGGTCTAAGGCGCTGGCTTTGGAAGCCAATCTATGTGTGTGTCGGCATGGGTTCGTATCCTGCCGTCGATTTTTTTTTTTTTTAAATCTCAAAAGTCGTGGTGCGTCTTATACACTGGTGCGTCTTATACACGGAGATTTACGGTAAACAAAATCTTTTAAAAGGAATTAATCTAAAATTTGGTCTATAAGCAGTGAGATTGTTTGTAAGCATAACTAGACCAAATATGATCTGACAAACCATTTGATTGCAAGTAACGTCATTTAGCAGAAACTTACCAGGATTTTCAAATCTGTGTGGAAGGTTTTGTGTTCTATAATGGTCTGATGTTTTGGCTCCCTGGTTCTTCTCAAGGGTTGTTGTGGCAAGGACTTGATCACGCTCTTTCCTTTCAGTCTCCATCTGTTTGACAAAGGAAATTACACTGTTTTTATTAAAAACTGTTTTTGGTCAATTAGTGTAAGTCTTTAAGATGCCATTTAAGGCTGTGAATTTGACAAAAGAAGAAGCAATTTTTCCCATTAAAAAACCCAAAACAATCTACATGTAGGTAAATGTACACATTTGCATGGGATACTGAAGTAGCATTAATTTGCATGTACTTGAGGCTCGTTCAGATATCGTGAAGTGCATGGTCATGGTGGTTTACTGCAGCATTTGTTTAGACCTACATGTACATGTACGTAGGTCTACATATAATTATTAAGGAATAGCAACGGCGTACGACAAAGGTAGCCTACTTTGCGCATATTCACTGAGCTCTGTGAACTCAACCTTCTATTATATTTATATATTCTGTAAGAAAGAGTTCCGGTAAGTTAGATTTTTAGTTTTTAAATTTTAATCTGGCTCTGAGAATGGATGACCACTGGAGATGCAGTAAAGTAGAAAAGACAAGTCTAGAATCCATACCGTTGGTACGCCCTAGATCTATACTCAATGAAACAAAAAGATATTACGTCATTCAGATTTTTCCGGTAAAATTTATGACCAATAAGTCAAAAGGTACAAAATAAAATACAAAAGAAACAAATTGATAGGGTCTAGACTCTGGATCTAGATGAACTAGAATCTTAGAGTCAGAGTCTAGTCCTCGGACCTAGCAAATGAAATACCATTGATAGATCTATATCACCACAAACCGCCAAGACTTTTGCCCACACTGACCCTGTCTAGATCTAATTCAAAATTGCCCTGACGTAGACTATCCCCCATCTACAAATCAAAACAACCTAGATCTAGACCCTACCCGCACCTCCAGTTAAAACTCAAGACAGACAAGACAGACAAGTATTTTGGAGGACCAACCAACCAAGAATACAAGTTACATGTAAATCTACAACAGTCAGAATTGCAGACAGAACTCGATCAGCTCAGAAAATATTCTCAAAGTCAAAAGCTGTTAGCCTAGACTCTTGATCTAGATCTAGATCTAGGCCAGGGCCTATTAGTTTTAGAGTTTAGAGATATTATGTTGCTGTTACTGTACACATAAAGGCCTCTACAAAAAGTTTTAGCAGGTTAATCGAAATTGAAATAGGTCTAGATCTAGACTCTAGGGTCTAGAGGTCTAAAGTTACATTGGACTTTTTTTGGCTGAAAAAAAAGTAAAAATCTAGCTTACCTGTCCAGCGCCAGCATGATGGTGTTGGGCTTGATTTCCAGATTGCTCCATTTCAAATGAAGATTATTGTATCTTTCTTTACAAAACAATTGTAACCGAATTTAACTGACAGTAACCCAAGTGAAGCTGCTTCTGTTTTGCTGTGTTTATCGTTCGCGGCTTTATGGTGGATATGCCCTATAGGTTGATCTCTCTAGCTCTGTAATTGCACTCGATGCAGTAATTCGATAAACAAAACAACACGGAGCTCTTGCGTGGCTGTACTGTTGCTAAGGCACAGCAAACAATACCCGCCCTTGACGTGACGTGACCAACTCGCTGAGGAACGGAACATCTAGCGCAGAAATCTTTATCTTACAAAGTTCACGCAGCGCGCGCGATCGAACCAACAACAATGATTGAATGTGCTCTTGAAGTGTGCGTGCTGCTGATACTGCGCTATTTTATCTCCGGCTGAGTTCCTTGATTGATTAACCCTAGATCTCCGAACTCTACCGGTCTAGGCGCTATAGGAGCTGGATGGAGGAACGAGCAAGAACGTTAATTCGAGCGGTACCGGTAGTAGCGAAAGCGCATTTAGCCTACGCCAGACTTCGGGGGGACTTTTCACTGGCTGGTCCGTAGTCGTATCGACTTTCCCTGATCTCAAAACAAGTCAGAAAGAGAAGATTGCGGATTGCTTTAACTTGTGTGATAGATCCTAGTGCTTTTGAATCACAAAATAGAATACCCAATAAACATGTCCCAAAAATACAAGCGAGGGAATGTGCTAAGTTGCTCCATGAAAAAACCTGTAGATTTGTATGCCAAATCTTCAGACGGGAAAGACAAGGCATCTTGTGGCGTGTCTGTCGTGGACATCACTTTTCCGAATTTTGAATTCGTAGATGTAAGTTGAACAATATTTCACCAATTTGTTATATCTAAAACATAAAAATAGATCACTATGAATGGATGATTAGTTGACATTTGAGAAGTGTAAGTGGCATATAGAATCTCGGGTAAATAAAGGTAAAGGTTGGTGGCAAAGGCAAAACCTGGCTTGTTGATTTGGGAGGAAAATCAGTAAATGACTTGAAAATACTTGGCCTCAATTCGCAATAATATGTGTAGGCTGGCTGATCTTATTTTTAGATTTGATTAATTATAGCTCGCTGTAAAAGAGAACTCGATCATCGACGCATGGTTGACTAAACGTCCAACAACAGCTTCAAATTATTCCAACGGCTATGTCACTGAGAGTGAGACTATGTCAGGCTTCGCTAACCACCTCTTTCCAGAATGTTGGTTATATTAATATCGTGTTTTGTTATCCCTGATAATGTGTGTATTTCTTCTAACCAAACGACAAATTTCAACCATGTGTTTTATTATAGAACTACCGGTAATATAGACCCTACATGTATCTTGCATTTTAAACAGATTGGAGATATTACATTCAAGAACAACTACACTGGGTTTATTTCAATGAAGCTAAGAAGCAACAAAGACGGAAACCAAGGTATTTCTAAGGGCGATTAATTATCAATCAGATTAAAATTAAAATTCAATATATGTTTCATAATTTTTCTTTTCTTTTTAATAATTAAGGACTACGGGACCCTGAAAACTAATCTGTCATAATGTCATATGAAAGGAATTAATCTGTAAAAGGGTTTCACCCTCTGTTACAGGATAGGTACATGTATACCGGTACCTTCTCTGCTCCCCCTTCTGCTTTCATGTCATTTTTCCTTTTGACATTCAACTTAATTGTGAAGGTGTATATTGTTTTCTTTGCGCAAATTGCATTTAGCAGTGACTGTAATTTTCTTAATGGTCAAATTAATGATGGTAGTGAACGATATAATAAGAACATATTTGTATAAGTTCAGTAATAGGCCAGACATAAAGAATTTCAACCAAAAAAAAAAAAGAAAATTGAAGACCTGATCAGTTATTTTGTTTACAATGGATTCAAAATTTTACTGTTATTATTGATTTAACTATTCAAAATTGCATTTTAAGATTAAATATTATAACTTTTCATGATCTTTCTCTTTGTTACATGCTAGGTGACCCTAAATGGTTAACATGTATCAAACTCACACAGCTGATGCCTGATGTACATTGTGATGTCTCCTCCCAGGATTACTTCACTTTTACCAGGGACCAGGTGAGCAGTATACCCGGACGTTGTGTGTCTGGACAGTCGACTTAAACCACCAATTTGAAGAAGTTTACAAGCGATATTTCATAAATCTTCATAGACTTAAATGCATGTTGGACAATATATAAAGGACAAATATCCACGACCTTGAGTCTAGGCATGTTTTTTTTGTTTTGTTTACAGAATTTAACTTACCTGGTATACCCTTTTCTAACTGCACTCTATCGGAGTGACACCGATGAAAATACCGATTAAATTTTCCTTATGTAAACAAAGGTGAAACCGCAGTTTTCCCCCTGTTGCTTTCTAACTGCCGGTGAAATTCACTCGGTGTGGCGAGCCATTGCTGGAAGTGAAGAATTATTGCGTAATCATTAAGCCCGCGCTCCATCTAGCTAGCATGCAGCATGCTCAACCATAAGTCAACAAACACACAATAAAGCGCGTGTATATTGCGACCTCTGACCATTTTAATCGCCTTTTTCTCCCGAACGTTTTCTAACTGCACGTTTCATCGGTGTCACACCGATAGAATGAGAATTTCTCCTGCTCTTGAGCAGGAGAATTTAATCGCCTATTTCTCTTCTTTTCATCGGCTATTTAATCACCCTTTTCTCCTCTGTTGCTTTCTAACTGCCACTTTCATCGGATGCGTCCGGATGCATCCGATGAAAATCGGTGCAGTTAGAAAAGTGTATAAGTCTATCTGTAGGGCTACTGTAACTGTTTTTGATGAAGTGTAGTTACAAGTGGGAAGAATCATCTCTTGCTATTTAAGAATTGTTTTTAATTAGGGAGGTCTTAGATACATGTTTACAAACATAATATTGATTTGTTACATTGCATTGTAAATTGATTTATATGTTTATAAACAGAATATTGATGTACATGTACCAATGAAGTTTAGTAAATACAATACAATACATACATACATGTACAGTCAAACCTGCTTTAGTGACCACCTGTCTACAAAGACCACCTGTCTACAAAGGCCACTTTTTGTGTTTCCCTTGGGTGGTCGCTGTAGACAGGTTTGACTGTATATGAGATATATATTAATGTTCTGTAACTTGCTTTGGCATTGCCCATCTACATTGATATAAAGTGTTGACAATAAGGACAATATCCCGCTTGTTACATGAATGACAAACGCTTTAATAGATCAACAAATTTGTTTTGTGAACTCAGATGCTGGTTTCGCCCGACAAGGTTACAGCGCTACGTCTCATCCTACAGCAGCCTTCTACTGTCTGGGCCAACTTTGGAGTCGACAATGTGACTATCACAGAATACAATGAAGAGGTGAGGAGGAAAATTCACTCTTGTTTTCATAGTTATCTGTTCTATTACTTTTTGTCAATGTTTTCTCCATGCAACAAAGAGATTCCTGGAAATCAATAATTCAACAAATTGTTATACAGTGTCTAGAATTTTACATGAATAATGATAACAATGATTTGCAACAATGGAAGAAGATTATAGTTGGCTTTAATTGATGATATACAAAATAACCTTATATATTATACAGTGTCTCTTTTGAAATCTTCTGTGGAGTCTACTACACGAACCTACTACATGAACCTACCTGCAAGCCGATACTTATTTAAGCAGCATGTACCTACATGTAGATTTTATATTTCGTTCAAAAATGAAGAGCCCTAACGATTTTTAGTTGACTTTATATCTGTTTTAACATATCATATTCATTTTTAGATATATCCGGTGATTACATCTTCATTTCAATACCCTTATCTTTGCCTTTCCAGAGAGTAACGATCCCTCCTATGGTTGAATGGTTAGAAAAGCATCAACACAAATTGGCTCAGACACCTCGCTCTGACTCTAAGGTAATATATGTTTTATCTTTCAACTAGTAAGTACTAGGACAAATGCTGAAGATAAAATATGTCTTTGCTACTTTTATAACTAACCATAAAATACATACTGCAACATTACTTCTTTACCGGTTTATATTTTTTCAAGTACCGGAAGTGTAAACCTGAAAGGCATATTGTGTACCTGGTATGTATACATGCATATCGGCAAAAAAAGCTTTTACAAACGTTCACTTGTATCATTATACCTTACCTCAGAATTCACGCTGTGTGGTTTAAATTAATATTTATATTTAATCTTCGGCAGCATCTGTTTTCTCAAATTATTTAATTGTTTAACAATGTGTTTTCTTGTGTTTTGTTACAGAGTTCGATGCCTGTTGATGAAGTTGCAGCAGGGTTACAGAGGCTGTGGGCTCTGACAGCTAAGGTACAGGAGCATCAGACAGAAAGCGCTTTGGGAAGATTTGATGTAAGTCTATCATCAGTCAAGGAAAAAGCTTTTAACAGGGAAATCTAATTGGAAAAAAAAAGTGTTAAGGGAATGTTTGCCAATCCCCCCCCCCCCCGG